>ML396037.1:100726-129118 GCA_005239525.1 Nicotiana knightiana | reverse complement strand
CCGAAACGGCTGTCAATGCAGATGCTGTCAAAAGGTACTACGTTTGATCCCCTATATACATCGACAGGTGTTCTCCGGTCGGGATGATGAAGGCTTTCCTTCTCGCTACCTAAACACTATTACCTATTTTGCAAACCCTTTGAGCCGGTCACTCTTCTTTGATTACCCTCTTTGGAACCCGAAAGTGTTAGTGAAAAAAAAAACACCAAACCAAAACAAAAACAAGATTTTTTCCTGAACTACGTTCGACTTGATTCCGAAAGGATACGTAGGCAACCTCTCCCTGGGGTTCAGTCACACCAAAATAAAAATTTCACATCTCCCCAAGAGTTTAAGCTGGGGCAAATGCTATGATCAGCGACGTTTGCGCATGAAAGGTTCCAAAGCTGTAGCTCAACCCAAATTCTTTTCACACAAAATCCTGTGCAAGTCCTTCCGATCAATCGGCATAGATGTCCAAAATTGGAAAATACAGTTGTTCGGAGCGGATACAAGCAATGAGAGAAATTCAAATGAGAGATTCTTATCGGTGAAAACCCACACGGGCACTGTAAGGCGACGATGAGTAGAGAAATTGAAAATGAGAAAGTCATGTTAGTGAAAATTCGCAAAGAGTACTACAAGGCGACGGTAAGAAGAGAATGAGAGAGGTTAGTAGGTGAAAACTCGCAAAGGGCGCCACTAATCGAAAAGGATAATGGATCATTGGTATAGACATAGTCCGGGGCAAGGTTTCTAGATCTCGAGGTAATAGTTGTGATGAATTTCTTAGAGTCGGGCGGTTTACACGGATCAGGCATCCAGTCCAAAGGGCATGTCATGTTCATTGAAGTCCGCATGCACTCCAGATAAGTCCTTCTTTCCTTTCCCCGAAAGGGACACCTTTTGTTTAAATTCGTTGTCCATTCTGTCGTTTATTTTTCTTTTGAATCCCTTTCGGTCTAACTCTGTCCCGAAACTAAGGCAAAGAAAAGATGGCAAGACTGATTTACAGGGCTCTCATTTGATACGGGCTAATGTGCAGAAGACACCCAGCTTTGTCAGGAGCATCGAGTCGATCCCAACTGGCCGAAGCGGTCGATACTTCAAACTCAAAGCCGTAAAAGGAGGAAATCGAATTGAAGTGCCTATATAAGCAATTGAAGTTGAAAGGTTGAGCCCCGTGTGGCTAACCATCTTGGCAAGGTTTGAAAAGCCGAAATATTCCAAATGACCTAAAGTTACAGTTGGAAGAGAAGTCAGGAATGAAAAGCCAATAAAGGCGAAATAAAGGTGGAAAAGTTAAAACCCACACGACTAGCCGTCGCAGCAGAATTTAAGGGGCCAAAACTCCTCCCCAATACTCCGAAAATCAAAAATAAAAGGCAAGTGAAAAGCCTACAAAGGCAAAATACAATGTTGGGTACCACCTGACCGATCGCCATGGTGAAATCTGGAAAGCCAAGGCCCCGGGATTAGAGAGGAAACCCAATCCCCAGCAAGCGAACAAGCAAGCAAGTGGTTGAAATCCTCATCAAAAGAACTGAGATCAAGCAGCTGAAAATCAAGGCCGCAAAACTGACCACCATTTCAAACTAACAAATTTTTCTTTGCTTGAAATAAGAAACAGGTGCAAAAGCAACCGTGCAAAGGCAGATGCAATAAAAAGGAATCACGCAAGAGCTAGAAGGAGCTCCGCAGTATTGACTCCAAAGAAAGGGAAGTTTCCTCCAAAAAATCTTTTCCCGCGTATATAAAAAATAAAAATAAAATATAAAATAGAAAAATGAATAATAATAAATAAATAAATAAATAAAATAAAATAAAAATAAAAAATAAAAATAAAAAGAAAGATATGAAGTTGAATGTGATGCGACCCTAAAAGTAGCATAGGATCTTCAACCCTTGGCCAAACATTTTCCAGCCAAGGAAATCCCAATCCTCGGTTGATGCCAACATAAGGCCCCGCACCCAACCAGACACCGGCATAACCCGGCGATCCTCCTTACAACAGCATAACCTGTTGATCACTTCCAGACGCTGGCATAACCCAGTGATCTCTTTTTCAGGCAACAGCATAACCTGTTGACCTCCCGGACACTGGCATAACGCGGTGATCCTTCTAACAACAAAATAACTTGTTGATCACTTCCAGACGCTGGCATAACCCAGTGATCTCTTTTTCAGGCAACAGCATAACCTGTTGATCACTTCCAGACGCTGGCATAACCCAGTGATCTCTTTTTCAGGCAACATCATAACCTGTTGACCTTCCGGACACCGGCATAACGCGGTGATCCTTCTGACAATAGCATAACCTGTTGATCACTTCAAGACACTGGCATAACCCAGTGATCTCCTTTTCAGGCAACAGCATAACCTGTTGACCTCCGCGGACACCGCCATAAATCGGTGATCCTTCTGACAACAGCATAACCTGTTGATCACTTCCAGACACTGGCATAACCCAGTGATCTCTTTTTCAGGCAACGGCATAACCTGTTGACCTCCCCGGACACCGGCATAACCCGGTGATCCTTCTGACAACAGCATAACCTGTTGATCACTTCAAGACACTGGCATAACCCAGTGATCTCTTTTTCAGGCAACAGCATAACCTGTTGACCTCCCCGGACACCGGCATAACCCGGTGATCCTTCTGACAACAGCATAACCTGTTGATCACTTCAGACGCTGGCATAACCCAGTGATCTCTTTTTTCAGGCAACAGCATAACCTGTTGACCTCCCCGGACACCGGCATAACCCGGTGATCCTTCTGACAACAGCATAACCTGTTGATCACTTCAGACGCTGGCATAACCCAGTGATCTCTTTTTTCAGGCAACAGCATAACCTGTTGACCTCCCCGGACACCGGCATAACCCGGTGATCCTTCTGACAACAGCATAACCTGTTGATCACTTCAGACGCTGGCATAACCCAGTGATCTCTTTTTTCAGGCAACAGCATAACCTGTTGACCTCCCCGGACACCGGCATAACCCGGTGATCCTTCTGACAACAGCATAACCTGTTGATCACTTCAGACGCTGGCATAACCCAGTGATCTCTTTTTTCAGGCAACAGCATAACCTGTTGACCTCCCCGGACACCGGCATAACCCGGTGATCCTTCTGACAACAGCATAACCTGTTGATCACTTCCAGACACTGGCATAACCCAGTGATCCCTTTCTCAAGCGACAGCATAACGTGTTGACCTTTCCAGACACCGGCATAACCTGGTGATCCCTTTCTTGACAACGGCATAACCCGTTGATCCTTCCAANGGTCTCCAACCCCTAGTTGATTTTACCTTTAGGCATAAGGTATCCACAATAAATCCGGGCGCACCCTTCCCGTCTTTTCATTGCTTTCAATAATAAAGTAGCATAGTTTTTATTATAATAACTCCCGGAATTTTCCTAGTGAAAACTGGGGCAGAAAATTTTATTTGTTTGCTTTGATTTTGCGCAGGTCACAATGAATTCGAGACGACCAAAAGAAGAAGTTTCGATCCAAAATAACAGAACAAAAAGAAGAAAGAGAAGATTGAATCCGAAAGTGCAGATACAGAGAAGATATGGACTATTCAGGATGAGATTGAAGTCATCCGTTCGGTATATCCTGCCTTGGTCCGAAAAGCGAAGAGACGAAACCAACACCTGCGGCTAATAAACATTAAGATCCAGGTCAGAGCTAGCAGAAGATCAAGACTCAAGAACAGGTCTTAGATGGGATTCTTGTAACTAGCAGCTAATAGGTTTTAGTTTAGTCGGTCGTCTTGTTTACTTTGGGTGTAACAAGGAGATCCGCAGCAGTAACAGCAGCAACCGCAGTGAAACCACAGTTACTCGGTAGTCCCAGCTACCAAAACTTCCAGAACTACACTGACCTGATTCCTTTATAACCAAGGATATGTAGGCAACCTTTGAAGCAGGGTTCGGTCAAACTTTTCAAAAACGCTTCACAATGGAACATATGAATAGGTGAAAGTCGTTCATTGCCGCTCATTGTCTTTTCCCGAACACTCTTCGTGTTTCCGAGCAAAGTGGGGCAGTTGTGAGCATGTGATTTTTACTCGCCGTATCGTCCTATAAAAATCCCAATAAATTAATTGATTTTATGGATATTGGTTGATTTTTCAGTAATTAATTANGACGAGTATTTAACGTAATGTAGTTTTTAATAACTAATTACTATAAAAATTAATCATTTTATTCGATAAATCATAGATTTAATTAAGAATATATAATTGGTTGTTTTATTCTTAATTAATATGTAAATATATGAAAAATAAGGTTTGAAATTAATTGCTACATTTTTGATTAAGTTAGAGTTTAATTTAATTAGAATACTTAAGTTAGTTAACTAAGAAAAAAAATCTGACCTGGGCCAAGAAAGACCCAGGCCCAACCCCTATTTTCTATGCACTCAGACAGCCCAGCCCAAATCCCTTACCTGGCCTGCCCCAGTTTAACCAAAACGACGCCGTTTTAGGCCAAGTTCAACCCCAGCCATTGATCTATCCTTGATCCAATGGCTGGGAACTCAACCCCCCTCTAGTATATCTATGTCCGAACCAAACCCCACCCCCCTCATTTGCAAGTATTACACCCCTCCCATTCGTCCGTCTCTCTCTCTCTCTTCTCTCTAAAGGAAACCCTAGCCGCCCCCAGGCTCTCACCACCTTCCGGCCACCGGAACTCGACCAAATACCACCAAATTCTTACCAGATAATCCTCTCTTCATCCTCAACCCCGTCCTGTTGTTAGCTTCTTAAGAAAACCACCTAAATTCTTTCAATTTCATATCTGAAAACGGAAACCCTAGCTTTCCCCATACCCATCGACTTGAAGATATTTAATAGCTCCTACCTACATGGATCGATAGCTCTCGTTGAGGGCTATTGATTCATGTGGGTTGAAGTTATTTTCAAACCCCGCCGGAGTCCGGCAAGGTCCGGCGACATCTATTGTTTCCGGCCAAACCCTTTAACGGGTATTTCCTTTTCCCTTTTTTATATTTATTGTTTATTTTTCTGTCTCTTTACTGATAATATGAAACCATGAACATGTTCATCACTATTTTGGCATCACTGATTTGATTCGGGTCCAAACACACTATATAATAATTATGCTTAGTTAGTATGCATTTAGTAATATACATGATTTTCTTTAGGTTTTTTTATCACCATTTTTCTGTGCATATATGACTGTATCATCCTCTGTTCTTCTTTGTTTGTTTCCTTTTTCTTTGACTCATCTAGATTTTGATCCTTGTTATCATGCACATGCCGGTTAGTTCAACATTTTGGAATGAAAATCGTTTGTTAGAGTTAGTTGTCCTATTAATCAGTTCTTTAGCCTTTGATAATAGTTTAGTTATTAATCATCGATCAATTATGTTTCCCTTTTGATTGCGTTTGAATTATTTGAATTCTTTTTCCTTAATCCATCTCTGATTTTCAAACTTATTTGTTAGCTCGTCTATTGTGATTTTAGCCTATGTCTCTCAGTGTTGGTCATTTCTTGAGATCACTTGATTAAGTAAAGAATAATTGGGGGACTGATTTGGTTAAGTTAATGAAAGAACTAGTCACATTTAGATTGAATTAAACCTAAAATCAGTGAACCTAAGTTTAAAAGACTAAATTGACTGACTTAAGCTAATTAACAAGTCATTAAAACTAGAATTAGTACCTAATAGTGAAATTAACCTAAACTTAGGTAACTAGTGAGTATGGTTGGAAACCAAGTCTAGGAACCTAATTATTAACCTAACTAACTTTCTTTAATCAAACTAAGATCCTAGAATGATCAAAATAGGTTAAAAGTTCAGTTTTATAGAATTAATCACTCAATTGACTAAGAGTTAATAGATAAGCCTAATTACACCTAATGAAATTGTTTAAACCAATAAGTTCAATTAACTACTGATTTTAATTCAAATGGTAGTCAATTTGAGTTAAATTGATTTGAGCAATTAGGCAATAAGTCACACTCAACTAGTAGACTTAATATTTTAGTTGAGCTGAGTCCTAGATAACTAGTTTAAGATCAATTAACTAAGTTTAAAAATAATTGTTTCACTTAGACTCACATTTAAATGATTCCAACTTCTTCAATCTAGAAATTAATTTAGGTAGCTTCTGAAGTATTTAACTGAAAATAAAATCTGTTTAAGACAATTAGTTTGAGGTTAATGGACTAAAACATATTCATTTAACCTAAGTTAAGAGAACTTAGTTGACTAACCTCCTTTAAGTTTAATTAAATTGTTGATTTAATGACTTAAACATAGTAAGTAGTATGAAAGCCAACTTTAGGCATTTAATCAACTAATCTTCATTTAATTGACTCAACCTTAGTTAAGAACAATTATGTAGAACCTTATAGATTAGATAAATATCAGGAAATCAGATATTTTAGGGATAAAAAGGGAATTTCAAGGGGTTGGAATGTTCTGGAAGATACAGCTGTCCCAAAAGGATAGAGTTGACAGCTGTACATGTACCCTTTTTCAGCTCATTTAGGATAGGGAATATGCTAAGCATATCCCATCCCAAATGTCCCTATATATACACACACTTTTTACCACTAAGGGAGGATTTTTTTTGGGTATCTTTTTTAGACTCTTCTTTGAACCTTTTGGACTGGAAAATACAACTTTGACTACTAAAAGACTTGAAAAACAGAAACAAAAAAGACTTGCAGTAGGAGTGGGAAACAATCTGAACTTAGGTTGTCTTGTAGCTGTGGTTTTTTTTCCTAAAGGACTTGATTTTTGTTGCTGCCTTAATTCAATCATCTGGTATTCAAAAATCATCTTTTCCTGGATTTCTTTACTGTGATTTTCTTGTTGCTCGTGGGTGCTGTTTTATTGCTGCTGGGTTTCTCTTCCTTTTGCTGATTTCCATCTGCCTGACCTTTATTTGGTCAGGACTTTCTGTTGTTATCTTACTCTTAAAGGTATGTAAGACTGATTTTTTTTGTATGAAATATGAAGATCTGAAATTTGTTGTCTTTTCTCCATGAATCTGTATTTTATTTGTTTAGACCCATTCTGTATAAACTTATATGCATGTATATAGAGTAACACATTTTGTTCAGTTTTTCTAAATCTCTGAATTTTACATAAGTTTGTCTTAGAACCGTCTGTTATATGACTGTGCAATCAAGGTTTGGGTTGGAAAATAGCATCAAAGGGTAATGAACTTAACCTCTAATGGTTAAGTTCATCCTATAAAGATGCTTAAATTCTGGTCTGGTTTAGGTTTAAATATCTAAATATTGTTATGAAACAGCACTAGGGTAGATGAATTTGACCCTCTATAATGGTCAAATTCACCCCATATTAGGTGCTTAAACAGTAGTTTGTCACCCCTTAAGGGTACAAAAATGGGTAACCAACAGTGGCTTGGGAGTAGGGAATCTGAACCCTTCAAATTGTCAGATTTACCTTCTCCAGAATGCCCAAAGAATCAAAAATCACAGAACAATTATGAGATGAATAGTACCTTTATGGAGTTGAATCTGACCCCTTTCTATGGTCAGATTCAGTCCATAAAAGGCAAGAACCTATTCTGTCAAAATGATGCAAGAACATCATCAAGGTTGGGTCAAACCCCTTTATGGTACGACTCATCCTGCAAATGCTTAAGAAACCTATTGTATTACTGTCCTAGCAGCAATTTTTGGACTTGTAGTTAAAATGCTTTTATCTGTGTCCTTTTGATCAGTAAAGGGACTCAGATAGCAAGTATCTATAGAGATCTAAACTTAGTTTAATGTGGCATTATGAGTCTGACCCATTCATGGTCAGATTCACCCAATAATAATGCATAAACAATTGTAGAGTAATTAGATTATCGTTACAAAGGTATTAGGACATGAATCTGAACCCAATAAATTGTCAGAATCATGTCTTAAGAAATGCCTAAGGAATGTGTCTATCAAGTCAGTCGTCTGGTTGCTAAGAAAAATAGCCAGAAGAATATGGATTATCAGCTCACACAAAAGAAGCAATGAATCTACACCATTCTTTTGGGTTATATTTACATTTACTATTGGGAATGTACAATAGAGAACAAGGATGTAATAAATTAATTTTCTTATGCATCAGCTGTAAAGAACGGACTGAACTAAAATTACATTTGGTTTATGTCTTTTCTATTTCATAAAGCTAAGTCAACTTTTCCTTTTGATAATTACTGTTATTATCTATTTATGGTCAAAAACCCCTTCCCTTTTTTTTTTGTAAAACCTCAATATAAACGTGTGATTAAAAGAGTTCATCTTGAGAGCTCCAGATTTGAAAAATGCTTGCTTTTCTTCACAAAAATTCTTGCGATTTTACAAAAGATAACAAAAAAAAAAGGAAAAAATCTTAGCTTTCAAACTGTCTGGTGAATAGATGTAAAGTTTATGGTTCAAAGGCGCTCGTATGAAGCTTATAAACACCTTATATCCAGTAATGCTTAAGAAAAAATGTAAATAGAAATCTGTTTCTTCCATTCGCCTTATATGTTCTGGAATTTTCTGAGTTTTCAAATACTGTAACGTGTGCAAAACCGTCAAATAAAGTCCAGTAGATATGAAATTAAATAGCATAAATTTAATTCGTTTAGGAATCCATTAAAGACCGCAACATAGTTATATATGCTCATTTTACTGTTTAAATAAATGATTTGCAAGTTAATATTTGGACTCTCTCTATATGATGGCATGACTTTCGTTATAGATGCGTAGTTTCCTATCCTTTTTTTTTTGGTAAACTAGCTACGATTAGGATTGTCCAAAAGAGTTGAAACAATTTGGGGCTAAAATATGGCCATAGCCCGAAACATGTCATCTTTAGTGAACATCATTTAAGCAGCCTTTTAGGAAGAACAAGACCTTTAGCTTGAAACTTGATAAAAGTCAAATGTTATACCAAAGCTACCATAACCAACACTCGGGAGCGACAATTTATGTCCCCGTCTTCAACTTCAAATTATAATAAAAATCACATGTTATAATTACGGGTGCATTTCATGTGGCGTAGTTATAATGTGTCCAAAAGACAAACAAGTGCACTCCATCGTGACTTGTTTCAAGATAAATCCATAAATATTAAAAGCGTTTGAAATTTAAAATGATTAATGCACAATAGGCTAAAATATATAAATAATCGGATAATTTAGGCCAAATAATAATAGTTAAGCAACCGTGCTAGAATCACGGAACTCGGGAATGCCTAACACCTTCTCCCGGGTTAACAGAATTCCTTACTCGGATTTCTGGTCGCAGACAAATTAAAACAGAGTCAAAATTTCCTCGGTTTGGGATTTTTAAATAACACGGTGTCCCGGAACATCGTCAAAAAATCGGGTGGCGACTCTGAAACTAAAATAAATCCAAAATCCGAATAATGTCACTCAAAGTGGAAAAACTCCCTTACTACCCTTCATCAATCCGGAGAGTAGTGGAAAAAGGAGGTGTGACAAACACATTTTAACGCATGATTCTCTAAGTGATATGACAGTGAGATGGACATGCTGAAAATAGTAAGTACGAATCCTAGGGAACATGATTTCTAATGCATGAAATGAGTCCTAAGCATGGTCTCTATTTCGAAAGTAGAAATATAAACCTAATAACATGTTTTCCACCCTTTTAATAGCTAAAGCATACATAGTCACCCTTTCCCTTTCTACTATCCATTCCCCAAGAGTTGTTTACAAATTATTATAAGCCAATGAATGAATTATAGAAATAGAAAATCAAGAAGCTACTCTATAGGGAGCCTTTAATTAGGCCCAGATTTCCCAAAGCCTCCAATGGCCTCATATGCCTCAGATCCATAGACAAATCAGAGTCTAGGTGCATCAAAGTTCCATAAGGATCTCACGGATCCCGGGCAGTGCTTACACCTAGACTTAGTAACCAAGAATTTGAACAAGTGCAGTGTGGAAGTGCCAGCCTCAGTGTGTCAAAGTTCAGAGGGAGCTCAAGGGTCCCAAAGCAGTGCTCACACTGAGGGGGCAGAACTTAAGGGTCTAAGAATAAAGTGAAGTGCAGGAGGTGATTTAAAAAGAATTGAGTTAAGAAAGAATTTCTGAAAACAGTTTATTTGAAATAGGTTTACATATCAATAAGTGAGTGGCTTAGGAAAATAATTTTGAAAAGAACAGAGGATAACCAGCACCAAACAGTACACAGAACATAGAGAGACAACCACAAATAAGGAGGCAGGGATTGGGGACACATAGGCTGTACATAGAAACATGTTTGTATACAAGTCAACATTAGAGAAGTATTAAAGTATCACAGACCTGTACAAACACCTAAACAGTCACAGAAATATTTTGTCACAGAGAGTTCATGACAAGACCTTAATAGAAATAGATTGAGGGAGTACCAAAGAAGAAAGCACATGATAAACATAGTTGCACATAGGTTTAAGAAGAGGTTCAGGGTATAACATGGAGACTAAGTAACATGTGGTGCATATTGTAGTATACTAGGAATTTAAGAAGACATAAGTTAAGAAGAATCATGTTGAAACATGCAGGGGGGGATAACATGTTGAGCATAGTATATAGACTAATTGCAAGTAAAACAACTAAACCATAAGTAGAGGTAGATTAAAAACAAGATGAATCGAAATACCCAAAGAAACATATTATTTTGAAGCATTAAATATAAATTGAAGACATACCAATTAGAAGATAGCAAGTGCAGAATGAATAATAGGCAAATAGAATAACCAGTCTTGGCTTATAGCCGGCTAGTAATAGTAGCAAGTAATCAAGAGAAGAACAGTAGAGAGTATGTATGTGTGTAAGAGAGAGAGTTGAAAAGTGTGTATGTTCGTGTCTTGCTAATGAAAGAGCAGAGGTATATATAGTTTTGAAAATAGGCAGAGAGTATGGTAACAAGTACTTAGTTTAGCATAATTATGGAAATAATACTCAATCAGTATCAATTAGAGACATGGACTCCCTTTAATTAGGGAGTCAAGTTCAAACGGGACAATCAGAGTTAAATAAGGGGAAGGCATCAATTATAAACTGATTTTACCATAATAATAGTAAAAGCATGTGGCATGTAATAAAGACCAAGTACAAAATATTTCAAGTAAGGAAAATATACACTGAGTGTGTTTATATGGTAAAAATATAAATTACTTCTGGAAATTAGTCAAAGAATCACGGATGGGACTAAAATCACGAGGAATTTGTAATAATTGAGGAAGGTATCACACAAATAAGGAAACAATTCGAAATTGGTACAGAATTACAAGGGACATACACAAAATCATAGATTCAAAGAAAAATGTCACAGCTTTACGAAGAGATGCACAGAATCAATAGAGTATTAGGTAAACAATCACTAATCGAATAAGCAGACTTACTACGCAAAAAATAGCATGAAAATCATATAAATCCTAAGTAAGACATCATAGAAACAGTAGGAGGTTGAAAACCTTAACAACAAAATTACGGAGAAAATCCAGAACGATTAGCAAACATAGCAAACAAGATGAACTCAAACCCTAAAATTGGGGTTTCACCAGAATAATTAAGGTAAAAGAGGAGACTCAAGCAAAGCGTTTAAAATCATACTGGGAATCATATATTAGTACTAAAAGTCAGAAGATAAAGTGTTTTCGAAAGGAGTTAAGAAACCCTAGTTTTTAAAAAATAAAGAATCGTTTGAAAAACAAAGAGGTTTTAAACAGAAAACAGGTGAAAACTTTAGAATAGACATAGATCTGTCACAGATCTAGGAAGATCTTAACGCTAGGGTTTCCATAGAAAAACCCAAAAGAGAAGAAAGCTTAATATATCACCGGCGTATGGCCGAAAAATGCAAGAATCTTACTCGAACGGCCAAAGGAGACCAGAAAACATGGCATGAGATTGTAGAGGTGAGTGAACCTCCTCTAGTTCACCTGAGATCCTCCATCGGTGACACATGCATGAAAGACGGGGCCATGGGGTTGATGAGAGGTGGAAACTCCATCGTTTCTGGCGGTCGATGGCCGGAGAAAGAGAGACAGAGCTCAGGGTGGAGCGTCTCAGAGAAAGAGATGAGATAACTTAGAGACGGCTGGGTGAGAAATGAGAGGGGGGAAATGAGACGGAGGAGGATAGTCACCTAGGTTCAATTAAGGAATGTGGAATCTGAATTGTTGATTTGAATTATTCAACGGTTCCAATTGATAGATGCTTGGACTAGGTAGTTGTAAAGACTAGGCTGGGTTATTGGTTCAATTAGTTGGGTTAGGGGTCAGATTTAATTGGAGCTAGAATTTAAATGAAAAATGGCTAGATGTTAAATACTCAATTAATTAAAATAATTTTTAAAATTAACTGATAATTATTAAAAAATGAAATTGATTCTTAAAAAATTAAAATAAAATGATTAATCAGTATTTAAAAATATGAATGACTAATTTTTGAGTAAAAAATAGCATAAAATATATCATTAGGCTATAATTGCAAAGTTATTGCAATTATAGCCAAATAGTGTCATTTGGCTAATTGTGAAATAATTTGATCTTAATAGGATCAAAAATAATGTATTAACTCAAGAAATGTCTCTGCAATAATTTGTAATGCAACTTATAAATTAATTATTAGAAAATAAAAATATTGGATAAATTAAAATAAATTAATAAAAATGTGGAAAATTATAGAAAAATACCAATTGTTATGAAAACCTGCTTTTGAAAAATTCCAATGGGAATCAAATAGTAACAAGGGAAGTCTTGGCTCCCCAATGGCACTAGCCAATTGACTCAAAGTCTTGTTTCCCCAGTAGCTCATTGGCAGCTTAGGAAAGGTAATCCATAAAGGTATCTCCGTCAGGAATTCTACCTTAAGATTAGATTCTGGAGTCCACTTTTTTAGAATCATTGGCTAGTGTATGGACCTCCATAAAGAATGTCTTTCAAATCCCCAAGTGTATCAAACTTAGCTATGTAATAGCCATCTTCATGCAAGTACAGATCTGGTACTCCCATTCGACTCCAAGTTTGAGCTATATACCTCTCCATAAATTTGTACCTTGGTATATCCCCAACTACATAAATAATTAGGGCACACTCTCACTTTTTATTTTGAGAATCAAGCTCATCCTTATCTAATTTGACCACAATATTGCCATCTACTATTTTTGGTGGGATATACGATAATACCATACCATTTTCTGAAGATCTGTTACCTGCAAACAAATTCATCTATGTGTTTCTCGGCATCGGTGCCACTGCATGCGTCTTTGGCTCAAAAATCACCTCTGTCGTTACTGGTCCATCGGATTTCAGCTCAGCTCCTGTTATTTCTCCCTTGTCCTTCATAATTTTCACTTATGTGCTTACTGGTGTGCCTTCGCATGATGCTGAAGTCACATTCATCTTAATTGCGCTGAGATTTAGCCTTTTCGTAGGTCCCTTATTGTTACTTGGGGAACCTAGGTTCTGCGAACTAGGTTGAAATTGATTTCTGATTAGGCTGGTTACTTGTTGTGTGGATCCTTTAGCTAGTGTATCTGCAATTACTATTGCACTGAGGGCTTCTACGATCGTTGCGAGTGGATCTCATTTAGGTCGTCCTCGATTTCTCGCCATGGCTGCTTCTCAAACGGTGTACGTTAGCATAACGTGCGCCAAGAGCCCAGAGAGAGAAAGCTTCAAATCTTTACTTCAAAGCTTCAAATATTTACTTCAAATTTGTTTTGCATTTATTTTCATTGTTCATGCATATTTAGAAATATTGTAAATCATATTAAAAAATCATCAAAAATATTTTTATCTTGCATTTAGTGTGTTAATTGAATTTAAGAATTTATCATAGGTTAAAAGGATGATTAAAATAAAAATCACAAAAAAATATACGTTAGCTTTAATCAATTAGTTTAATTAATTAGTTAAAATGCTAATAGGGTCGTTTGGCAAAAGAATTCCAATCAGAAGTAATGTGGCTGTTTTTGAAAGATCAAATAAAAGAGGAATATGGTGTGTTGCTTCTTTTTTCAAAACTGGCGCAGTTTCAGCGGCCCAAAAATCGCACCAGCCCAGTTCCCATCTGTCACAACCCAAACTACCATGTCGTGATGGCGCCTATCGTGGTACTAGACTCGCCGACTCATTACTTAAAATAACGTAATATTTCATTTCAAAGCTAATTTCAAGCTATTTCATAGTAAAACTTCATAAAGAAATTCAAAACAATGAAAAGTGCGGAAAGAAAAGCCCGACATCGGGTGTCGCTAGTCATGACAGTCTGGAAAACAACCAAAACATCTATAGGAAGATAGGATGGAGAAGAGCATGGATGCGATCGCCAGACAGCTACCTTGCCAACTCCGATAGATCCGCGACGGATGAAATCAACACTCGCTAGCACGTCCAGTAACACCTGGATCTGCACACAAGGTGCATGGAGTAACGTGAGTATGCCAACTCAGTAAGTAACAACCACAAATAAAGGCTGAGCAGTAAAAAACCTAAAGTCCACAATATGAAATCTTAGTAAAGTAGAACATGCTCTCAAATCAATATTTGAGTCAAATCATCTCGTTTAGAAAACCAGTTCCGGTGAAAGTCATTTAAATATATTTTTCAACAGTTTCGAAAGAGGCTCAATGTAAAAATTGTGTGAAAAATGATGAAATCATAAACAGGCCCTCGAGAAAAACATCACTCATATACAGCCCCTCGGGCAAGCCTCACACTCACTTGTAAACAGCCCCTCGGGCATACCTCACAATCACTCGTAACAGCCCCTCGGGCATATCTCACCATCACTCATGCCTCCCATTCACTCACCACTCGGCACTCGGCACTCACACTCAATAAGTACCTGCGATCACTGGGGGTGTGTACATACTCCTAAGGGGCTCCTTCAACCCAAGTGTTATATCAAGCCAAATCATGGCATAAATCACTCAGGCCCTTGGCCTATATCAAACATGGTGCGGCGTGCAATCCGATCCCATAAATATCCTTACAAATCATGCACTCGTCCTCGCTCAGTCATAAACCTCACAAGCCACACGAGAATTTAAATAAAAACAGGGAACTCAGCCCAAAAGAACATTTATATGCATCAAAACAGAGTAATAAAACTGAGTTATGCAGTAAAAATCTATAACCATTACTGAGTATAGATTTCCAATCGAAAAAGTGAAAGAATAGTAAGAAAAGGCCCCTAAGTTGCGCTTATGGATTTTTTGTGGCTGAAAATGATGAGGAACTGCTTTCTTTTTTAGAAAAAAAAAAGGTTGCTGCATTTTTTGGGTTCTTAGAGAAGAAAATGCGCAGCTTTTTTGGGTGATGGAGCTCTAGGTTTTTATTTAGAGAAAGGGACTATTAAATAAGTGAAGGAAAGGGTATTAGGCCAGGCGGGTCGGGCAGATGGGGACTGGGCTGGTGCGATTTTTGGGCCGCTGAAACTAGGCCAATTTGGAACTAGAAGCAACACACCCTATTCCTCTTTTATTTGATCTTTCAAAAATAACCACATTATTTCTAATTGGATATGTTTTGCTAAACGACCCTATTAGAATTTTAACTAATTAATGAAACCAAATGATTAAAGTTAATGTATGTTTTTTTTGTGATTTTTATTTTAATCATCCTTTTAACCTATGATTAATTCTTAAATGCAATTAACACACTAAATGCAACATAAAAGTATTTTGATGATTTCTTAATATGATTTACAATATTTCTAAATATTTATGAACAATGTAAATAAATGTAAAACAAATAAAAGAAAAGTTCCTAAAATGCTATAAAAGCAATTAAAAATATTTTTGACTATTTTTTAGGAGTAATTCCCATGTGGGGCAAAAATTAGGTGCTCACAACTGCCCTTCTTTGCTTGAAACTTTGAAGAGTTTGCATGCAAATACAAGGTGAGCCGTATGACTAATTTTTTACCACACCATTATTCAAAAAAGGAAGAAACAAAGAAAAGAGAAGAGATTGTAACCGAGTCCTGGTTTTGGACAACTTACATATCCCGGGTAAAAAGGGAATCAGGACGCGTGTAGTTCAAAGAGAGTAGTGGAATGATAATCGCTGAGTCGAGTGAGGTTCCATCGAGGCTCCGGTCCGTGGTCCTGTTATTACATCAAAATAAACTAAACAAGTCTATCAACTATGAATTACAAGATTCCTATCTATAAGTATTTTGAAGCTTGATCTTGAGTTTTGGCTGGTTTTTCAGCAAAATCTAATCTGAATCTTGATGCTTGCTACTACAGGTGTTAGTTCATTCTTCTTCAACTTTTCGTATCAAGGCGGGACATGCAAATCTTAGGAGTTCAATCACATCTTGAGCAGTTCACATCTTTTCTGCGCTTCTGCACTTTGAGTTCACTTCTTTTCCCTTTTTTTTCTCTATTTTGGATTGAGACTTCTTTTTTGGTCATCTCGAACCCTGTGCCTCGAGGTATACCTGCTCAGGCACCAAGACAAATAAACGAACGAAATTTTTCTGCCCCAATTTTCACTAAAAAATTTCGTGAGTTATTGGTAACAAAATACTATACTACTTAATTATTGAAAGCAATAAAAAATCGGGATTGGTGTACCCTGAAAAGATCATGATGATTATTATTATTATTTTTTTTTTGGATGGTGTTACTTCATTGTCAAAAATATGTCTTAACTGAGGATTGGTGTACCTTATGCTAGGAAAATGCGGTCAGGGAACAATATAACCTATATTGGCAAAGATATCAGGGAGTGGTGTACCCTGCATTTAAGATCAAATCAACTAGGGAATGGATACCCTATGTTGGAAAGGAGACTAGGGAGTGGAGACCCTATGTCTAAAATAAAATCAACTAGGGAGTGGAGACCCTATGTTGGAAAAGAAGACAAGGGAGTGGAGACCTTATGTCTAAATAAAAATCAACTAGGGATTGGAACCTCTATGTTGGAAAAGAAACTAGTGAGTGGAGACCCTATGTTGGAAAGGCGACTAAGGAGTGGTGAACCTATGTCTAAAATAAAATCATCAACTAGGGAGTGGAGACCCTATGTCTAAAATAAAAATCAACTAGGGAGTGGAACCCCTATGTTAGAAAAGCGACTAGGGAGTGGAGACCCTATGTCTAAAATAAAATTAACTAGGGAATGGAGACCCTATGTTGGAAAAGTGACTAGGGAGTGGACACCCTATGTCTAAAATAAAATCATCAACTAAGGAGTGAAGACCCTATGTCTAAAATAAAATCATCAACTAGGGAGTTGAGACCCTATGTTGGAAAAGCGACTAAGGAGTGGAGACCCTGTGTCTAAAAAACATCAACTAGGGAGTGGAGACCCTATGTTGGAAAAGTAGACTAGGGAGTGGAGACCCTATGTCTAAAAACATCTAGGGAGTGGAGACCCTATGTTGGAAAAGTAGACTAGGGAGTGGAGACCCTATGTCTAAAAACATCTAGGGAGTGGAGACCCTATGTTGGAAAAGTAGACTAGGGAGTGGAGACCCTATGTCTAAAAACATCTAGGGAGTGGAGACCCTATGTTGGAAAAGTAGACTAGGGAGTGGAGACCCTATGTCTAAAAACATCTAGGGAGTGGAGACCCTATGTTGGAAAAGCAGACTAGGGAGTTGAGACCCTATGTCTGGAATAAAATCATCAACTAGGGAGCGTAGACCCTATGTCTAAAATATCAACTAGGGAGTGGAGACCCTATGTTGGAAGAGAGACTAGGGAGTGGAGGCCCTATGTCTAAAAATCATCAACTAGGAAGTGGAGACCATATGTTGGAAAAGAGACTAAGGAATGGAGACCCTATGTCTAAAATAACTTCTATTAGGGAGTGGAGACCCTATATTGGAAAAGCAGACTAGGGAGTACAGACTCTGTGTCTAAAAATAAAATCAACTAGGGAGTGGAGACCCTATGTTGGAAAAGAGACTAGGGAGTGGAGACCCTACGTCCAAAAATAAAATCAACTAGGGAGTGAAGACCCTATGTTGGAAAAGAGACTAGGGAGTGGAGACCCTATGTCTAAAAATCATCAACTAGGGAATGGAGACCTTATGTTGAAAATGCAGCTAGGGACTAGAGACCCTATACTACCATGATTTTGAATTTTCTTTCTTTTCTTATTTTTTGGGAGAATGAGTAAAATGCGAGAAAGAATTTGGAGAAGACTTCCCTTTTTTTTGGAATGGTTGTTGTTGCAGAGCTATTTCGGTCTCTGCGTGATTTTCTTTTTGGTTCACCTGCCTCTTGAAAGTTTGCTTTGGATTGCACTTGTTTCTTGTGGTTCAAACAAAGAACAATTTGCCAGTTTGAAACGGTGGTTGGTTTTGCGTCCTTGAGTGCTTCAGTCACTTGATCTCGGCCCGTCTTCTTTGATGGTACTTTCAACTGCAACTGGTTGTTCCCCTGAACACCGATTTCAGTTCTGACCCTAGAGAACCCTTGGCTTTTCGATAACTTTACCATGACGGTTAGTCACTTTCTTTTTTATTTTGCCTTTCTGGGCATTTCAATATGATTTCCTTCTTTCAATTTTTTAACTTCAAAGCATTGGGGAATCCTTGGCTTTCCAAACCTTGACAAGACAGTTAGTCACATGGGACTTAACATTTTCAACTTCATTTTTCCCTTATAGGCATTTCAATTTGATTTCCTTCTTTTGAGACTTTTCAATTTCAAAACATCAGCCACCATGGCCAGTCGAAGTCGACTTGGGTGCCCTTGCTAAGACTGGGTGCTTTTTTTGGATATTAGCTCGTATCAAATGAGATCCATGTAAATCATTCTTTCCATCCCTTCTTTGCCTTAGTTTTGGAATTGAGTTAGACCGAAAAGGATTCAAAGAAAAACAACAATGGAGTGGATAATGAATTAGACAAGAGGTGTCCCTTTCAGGGAAAGGAAAGGATTTATCTGGAGTGCATGCGGACTTCAATGAACATGACATGCCTTTTGGACTGGATGCATGATCTTTGCAAATCGTCCGACTCTCAGAAATTCATCACAACTTTTGCCTCGAAACCGAGAAACCTTGCCTAGGACTGTCTCAATGTCAATGATCGAGGATCCTCTTTTTCGATCAGTGGCTCCCTTTGGGGGTTTTCACCAGCTAATCTCTCTTATTTCTCTTCTCAGCATCACCTTATAGTGCTCTTTGTGAGTTTTCACTAACAAGACTCTCTCATTTTTAGTTTCTCTACTTACCATAGTCTTATGGTGACCGTGAGGGTTTTCACCAACAAGACTCTCTCATTTTATTTTTCGCATTTGGTTGCATCAGATCCAAGTAACTGTATCCTCCCATTTTGAACATTCTCGTTGATTGATCGGAAGGACTTGAAAAGGATTTGGATTGAATTACAACTTTGGAACCTTTCAAGAGAAACCATCGCCGAATCATTGTAACTTCTAGCCCAGTTTTAACTTTCGGAGGAATGTGGATTTTTATTTTAGTGTGACTGAACCCCAGAGAGAGGATGCATACATATCCTTTCGGAATCAAGTCGAACATAGTTCAAGAAATTTTTTTTTTTTTTGCTATTTTTTTTATTTGTTGTTTTGTTTTCTCTTTCTTTTCTTTTCCATTTTTTTCATTTTTCATTTCTTTTCCCCTTTTTTTCAATCAATAATACTTTCAGATTCCAAAGAGGGTAATCAAAGAAGAGTAACCGGCTCAAAGAGCTTACAAAAGGGTTAATGGTGTTTGGGTAACGAGAATGAAAGCCTTTGTCATCCCAACTGGAGAACATTTAATACTATATGGAGGATCAAACATTGTACCTTTTGACTGCACCTGCTTTGACAGTTGGTTCAAGGACATTTTCTTCGATATTTCCTAGGTACAATGCTCTCTTTTCGTTACCATGTATGGATCTTTCCAATCCGGAACCAATTTTTCTTTAACAATTCCAATTTTTTGTTTTATTTCCTTAAACCTATCTTCATTGGATTTTGATTCTTGATTCATTATTTCAAAGTCAGACAGCGTTTTAGGATCTAGGCATGAAGTCTGCAAACATGTCATGTTATTGAAATCTGCATTAACAAAAAATGAAAAGAGAATAGAAAAACTGACAAGCTTAAGAAAAGAGACATTCCTTGACAATGAAATATTAATTTCATTTGATTTTTTTTAACTTTTGATTTTGTTTTTTAAAATTTTAAAGATACATGGGTTTACATCAGAAAGTAAGACAATAAAAGTAAAGCATCCGGATCACACCGTCAGATAATTCGGACGCAAAAAAGATAGCAAGACTGACTACCGAGACTCCCATTTGATGGGGAACTTTCAGGATTGGCGACCGTTTTTTGCTTTTCTTATGTCTCAGCAATGGCTGTAATGTCTTTCAGTGCCGGATCAAATTTTTCGTCTTCACAAATCATTCCAACTACTAGCGCAATGTGAGCAAGTAGAGGATAATTCATCATATAAGGATCCTTTTTTATCCTTAAGCATTATTGCCTGGACCTCGATGAGGTCCTCCACTGCTCTTTTAAGAGTCCAACAGTATTTAGTGTCATGCCCCACTGCTCCCGAGTGGTATTCATATCTAGCATCAACTCAGCGCAAGGAGCACTCGGGGTTCTGCCGGTTCGGGGCCACTGGTTGTACCAGACCTAGCCTGATTAACTTTTGAAACAAACTTTAATACGATTCACCAGTAGGGGTGAACTGATTCCTTCTGGGGAGCTCCCTTTGGAGAGGATTGTATTGGGGAACATTTGGTTGGGGATTACACGGAGCTATGTAAGGATGATCATTTCTGGGAGGTGGAGCTCGATTTTGTGTATAATGTTATGGCCGCGTGTAAGGTTGCGCGTTTATCACCGCATAGGGAGGCGGTGCTACAACATAAGAAGAATTTTGATAGGGAAAATAGTGTTGTGGGACCTTAGGAAGCATATAAGATTAGTTGAATCCCATGTGGGTCCCCTTAGATCTTAAAGCCATCATGTCTTCCTCTTCTCTCCAATTTCTATTCATAAAACCCGCCGAACCGTTCTGAACAGCCTGTGATGCAGCCTTAAAAGCAGATTGACTCAAGATTCGACCCATTTTCAAACCATTTTTTACCATCTCCCCAATTTTGATAGCCTCAGCGAACAGTCTACCCGTAGCAGACATCACGTTTTGGAAGTAGTCCGCCTCTTGGGACTGTAGGAAGAACGTAACCATTTTAGTTTCGTCCATTGGAGGCTTTACCCTGGCGGCTTGCTCGCGCCATTTGACAACATATTCACGGAAGCTTTCTGCTGTTTTCTTTTTCAAATTGGACAAATAGTTTCTGTCGGGAGCGATGTCCACATTATACTGGAATTGGTGGAAAAAATCTCGAGAAAAATTGTCCCACACATGCTAATGGGTAATTTCTTCATCCATATATCACTTGGAAGCGATTTCGGTGAGGCTTTCTTCGAAATAGGCCATTAGCAGCTCCTCTTTTCCACCAGCGCCCGTCAACTGGTTACAATATCGTTTCAGGTGAGCGATCGCGTCTCCATCCGCATCGTATTTTTCAAATTTTGGCATCTTGAAGCCAACTAGAAAGTGGACATAGGGAAACATACAAAGGTCGGAGTATGAGACAAACTCTTGACCAGTCAGACCCCATGTTTTTCAGGTTTTGTTCCAGACACTTTATCTTCTGAGCCATTTCCTCTTGCTTGGGATTCTTGACAACCTTTTCTTGTCCAACCAAGAATTCACACTGCGAATGTTGAGTAAATGAGCATAGGGTCACATATATCATTTGTGGCTGAAACTGTGGACCTTGGAAGGTGAACATTGGGGGCTCAACATATGGCCGTGGTATAGTTGGTTGTGTTGTGGTGCAGACTGGTGCCACAACGAACATTGCTGGCGGTGCCCTTGAATCCGGCACCTGGGGGTGAACCATAGAAGGCATTTCGGGGCCATTAGACATCATTAGAGGGTGCCTGCATGGGATGAACGGGTTGGGCACAAGGATGTTGGTAAGCCTAACCTGACCTAGGGACCAACTTAGGGAACCCAGGTATTCCACTCGGCGATTCCCAATAACTAAACCAGGCGCCCCATATTTCTAACATGCGGAGACGCAACATTTTATTTTCTTCAGCAACTGTAGATTCTGGTTGTGGAATAGCCGATGTCGGGCTATCCTCAAGACCGATAATTGGTAGATTTCTTTTAGAAGCCATAGGAAACCTGCCTTTGGGTCTTGTGAGGTAAGGATGGGAAGCCAGATTACCGACAAAACAAATCACCTGAACAGAACCTGGCTAATTTACACACCCAACAATCTAGTTAGTCTTGAGACATTTAGCAGATAGGAAATCGCACGCTAGGATGCAATGCACCTATCAGTTAAACGTTTCTACAATGTGTTTGAATGGTTGTGTGTTTCATCCAGGACTTTAAATTTCTCTTTCCATTCTATACCTCTATCATTTCAATTTCTAGCTCTATTTTTTTTCTTTTTTTTTTTCTCTTCTTTTTTTTTAGATTTTTTCACTGTTGCTTTTTTTTGGGGGTTGGTTTTTGCTCTTTGATTTTTCTGTTATTTTTTCCACTCTTTTCTTTATTTTTCTCTCTCTTTTTTGCGGTTTATTTTTTCACTCAATTTGTTTATGGCTATGATCGAATCCGATGGGGATTGCCTATCACCGCATAAATCAGATCCCGCGTAGTTCGGTATGATCAGGAATAAAGGAATTAAGCTAAATCTCTTTTTTTGGATTTTGAATTTATTTTATTTTCGAAAGAAATATTTATAAAGAAGAAAGAAAATACTTTTGGAATTTGACTTGTTTTTTTTTTTTTTGTTCTTGAGAATTTTTGAAAAAGACATCTAAAGAGGAAAGAAAAATATTTTTCTTTGAATTTTGATTTTTTCTTTCGGAGAAAGACTTATAAAAAAAATATTTTTGGATTTTGATTTGATTTTCTTTTTTCAAATGAAAGACTTCTAAAAAAAGAAACTATTTTTTGGTTTTAAATTATTTTTTATTTGGAATTTTCTTAGGAAATACTTCTAAATAAGGAATTAAAAGAAAATATTGTTGGATATTTGAAAATTGGGGGCCGGAATCGATGAGGCTTGCCTACGTATCTCACATCCGGTGGAATCAGACCTGCTTAGTTTGGTCAGTTTTGACGGAATAGGGAAAACATGACCTTTGAAAACATTGGCTTATTTTCTTTTTCTTTTTTCAAAATTTCGGCAGAGTTTCAGAATCATTCAAATACCTACCTCACTTTTGATTTTTTTTCTTTTTGATTTTCTTTTTAATTTTCTTTCCCTATTCTTGCAACCAGTCAACATGCAAGCCGAAACACTGACAAGCAACAATCTCAACCAGTGCAAAAAGCCCAACCAGTGCAACATATTCGGGTATTTTGTGAGGTCTGTGGAGAGGGTCATTCGAGTGATTTATGCCCAGTTAATCTAGAGTATGTCTACTTTGTGGGTAACGCGAATTGGGAACAACCAAATCAATATGGAAACACTTATAACCCCAACTGGCGAAACCACCCAAACTTCTCTTGGGGTGGAAATCGAAGCACTCAGAATCACTACAAGCATCCAGCACCTCAACAACAATACAAAACACCTCAGGCTGAACCATCAGCAAGCCATGAGGATATTATGAAGAGAATGATGAACGACCAACTTGCTTTCAGTCAGAAAATAATGGCTGATCATCAAGCCCAGACTGTAGCGATGAGAAATTTAGAACGTCAAGTGGGGAAACTCGCCGGTTCTCAAAATACCCGACCAACGGGAGCTCTTCAAAGTGACACTGAAGCTAATCCTAAAGCATCTGTTAATGCTGTATCATTGAGGAATGGGAGGCAAATGGAAGAAGTCCAGTCCAAAAAGAGAAAGCAGGTAACTTTTAATGAGAAACCAGTCACTATTGAATCAACATCAGACAACCCAAGAGAGTCAGATAAGCCAGCAAAGGAGGCGGTGGCTGAGCAACCCGCACCAGTTGTTGCGAGGCCACCCCCTCCATTCCCTCAAAGGTTGCAAAAGGTGAAACATAATTCCGCATACAAAAAGTTTCTTGACCTCTTGAAGCAGGTACAAATCAATATTCCACTGGTAGACATTCTGTACGAGGTGCCCAAATATGCTAAATACATCAAGGACATTGTGGCCAGTAAACGAAGGCTGACTGAGTTTGAAACTGTGGCGCTCACTTAGGAAGTTAGCTCAATAATTCAAAGCAAGCTACCTCAGAAATTAAAAGATCCAGGTAGTTTTACTATCCAAATCTCAATTGGTAAGCATGCAGTCGGGAGAGCTTTGTGTGATCTTGGGGCAAGCATTAACTTGATGCTGCTATCTGAGTTCAAGTAATTGGGGTTGGGTGAGCCATGCCCAACAACAATGATCTTACAATTGGTTGATCGCTCCCTTACTCATCCTGAGGGAATAATTGAAGATGTGCTGGTTCAGGTGGGTTCTTTCATATTCCCAGCTGATTTCATTATCTTGGACTATGAGCCTGATCAGGAAGTCCCATTTATTTTGGAGCGTCCCTTCCTAGCTACAGGTCGAGCCATCATTGGTGTGTGTGAAGGGAAGATGACGATGCGAGTTGGTGATCAAGTGGAGGTGTTTAATGTTTATAAGTCACTCAAGTTACCTGTCCAGTATGAAGAGCTATCCATAATTACTGTAGTGGAAAACAAATCAGCGTCAATGGTTCCCTACATGAGTCCTGTTGACCCTCTTGAGCGAGTGTTGGTTGGGGATGAAGAAGATTGTGGGGATGAAACAAGGGGAGACATTGGGAAAGTTCTTGAAGTATCCTGCAGTTACCTCCACGGACTAGGAAAATTTGAAGAGTTGAACAAGCATGTTACTCTAACCCCTCCTAAGCCATCTATTAAAGAGGCTCCAAAGCTGGAACTCAAACCTCTTCCAGCACATTTACGCTATGCTTATTTGGGGAACTCTAAGACATTGCCCGTGATCATCTCATCCAGCCTGACCAATACACAAGAACATAAATTACTTAGGGTACTTCGTGAGCATAAAAAGGCGATTGGGTGGGCCATTGCAGATATTAAGGGAATCAGCCCATCATTTTGCATGCATAAAATCTTTTTGGAAGATGGACATTGACCGAGTGTTGAGCAACAAAGAAGGCTAAATCCCATCATGAAAGAAGTAGTGAAGAAAGAAGTAATAAAATTGCTGATGCAGGTATCATTTTCCCTATTTCTGACAGCAACTGGGTGAGCCCGGTTCAATGTGTGCCCAAAAGGGAGGGATGACCGTGATTGAGAATGAAAAGAATGAGTTAATTCCTACCCGCACTGTTACGGGTTGAAGAGTTTGCATTGATTATCGAAGGCTTAACAAAGCAACCCGCAAGGATCACTTTCCACTCCCATTCATTGATCAAATGTGGAACAGATTAGCAGGGCATGAATATTATTGCTTTCTGGATAGGTATTCAGGTTACAATCAAATTTTCATATGCCGAGAGGATCAGGAGAAGACCACGTTTACTTTCCCTTATGGCACTTTCGCCTTCAAGCGAATGCCATTTGGTCTGTGCAGTGCACCAGCCACCTTCCAGAGATGTATGATGGCTATTTTCACTGACATGGTGGAAAAATTCGTAGAGGTGTTCATGGATGACTTCTCAGTCTTTGGGTCATCTTATGATGATTGCTTGAAAAATCTGAGCATGGTGTTGGACCGTTGTGAAGAAACAAATCTGGTGTTAAATTGGGAGAAATGTCACTTCATGGTGCAGGAAGGCATCGTTTTGGGTCATAGAGTATCTAAAAGTGGCATCGAAGTTGATAAGGCAAAAGTGGAGGCAGTTGAAAAACTACCTCCACCAATTTCAGTGAAGGGCATACGGAGTTTCTTGGGACACGCAGGATTTTATAGGAACTTTATTAAAGATTTTTCTAAAATTGCTACCTACTCCTTTGTGCAGGTTGTTGGAAAAAGATGTCAAGTTCAATTTTGATGCAACCTTCCTGAAGGCATTTGAGGAGCTTAAGAAGAAACTGGTAGCTGCCCCCATAATTGTTGCACCTGATTGGTCAGTACCATTTGAACTTATGTGTGATGCAAGTGACCATGCAATTGGGGCACTGCTAGGCCAAAGGAAAGACAAGGTGTTTTATTCCATCTTCTATGCGAGTAAGACCCTTGATGATACACAACAGAATTACACCACCACTGAAAAGGAGCTGTTAGTTGTGGTGTGGGCCTTTGAAATATTCCGGGCATACTTGGTGGGAACAAAAGTTATAGTCCACACAGATCACACAGTAATCAGGTATTTATTTACAAAGAAAGAATCTAAAGCTAGATTGATGCGCTATGTTTTATTGTTGCAGGAATTTGATGTGGAGATAAGAGACCGAAAGCGCACTGATAACCAAGTAGCTGACCATCTGTCAAGGCTGGAAAATCATGATCATGTTGAGGAGGGTGGAGATATTAAAGAAGTTTTTCCTGATGAGCAACTTTTTGCTATAACCCTCCGTGGTATGCAGACTATGTGAATTATCTAGTGAGAGGGGTACTTCCTCCGAAAATAGAATCTGAAGCAAGAAAGAGGTTCTTATGCGATGTGAACTTTTACTACTGGGATGAACCCTACTTGTACAAAGAATGTGGTGATCAGTTAATGAGGATATGTATTCCCGATAAAGAAGTGGAACTTGTGTTGTATGATTGTCATGCATCACCATATGGGGGCCATCATGGTGGCGATAGAACAGCGGTGAAAGTGCTACAATCTGGTTTGTTTTGGCCAACGCTATTCAAAGATGCCCACGCAATTGTTAAAAAGTGTGACCAATGCCAGAGAACAGGAACGATAACAAGGAAGCACGAGATGCCTTTGAATAATATCTTGGAGGTAGAGATTTTTGATGTATGGGGATAGACTTTATGGGTCCATTCCTATCATCCAGGGGAAATAAATACATTTTGCGAGCAGTTGACTACGTGTCGAAATGGGTGGAGGCAATTGCATTGCCGACGAATGATTCCATGGCTGTCGCTGTGTTTGTGAAGAAGAATATATTCTCCAGATTTGGTACTCCACGTGCCTTGATTAGTGATGAAGGAACCCACTTTTGCAATCGGTTGTTGAATAACCTTTTAGCTAAATATGGGGTCCGTCATCGAGTTGCAACAGCATGTCACCCTCAAACAAGTGGACAAGTAGAGGTATCCAACAGAGAAATTAAGCAAATATTAGAGAAAACGGTAAGTGTGAACAGGAAAGGTTGGGCTGTTAAGTTAGATGATTCCTTATGGGCATACAGAATAGCGTACAAAACACCAATTGGGGCATCACTATACAAGTTGGTCTATAGGAAGGCATGTCACTTGCCCGTAGAGCTTGAACATAAGGCATATTGGGCCATCAAGAAGCTAAACATGAACCTTGAAGCCGTGAGAAAAGATTGCTGCAGTTGGATGAATTGGATGAGTTCAGGTTGCACTCATACGAAAATACCAAACTTTACAAAGAAAAGACCAAGAGATGGCATGACAACCATATAAATCCGCGTCATTTTGAGCCAGGGCAATAGGTATTATTATTCAATTCTAGGTTGAGACTGTTTCCTGGAAAGCTGAAATCGAGATGGTCAGGCCCGTTTGAGATAGTGAGAGTCACCCCATATGGTGCACTTGAGTTGCGAGCTATACATGGTGAAAGAAAATTTTTAGTGAATGGACATAGAGTCAAACACTATTGGGGTGGTACCATAAATCGTGAGAAGACCACGATCGTGCTCGCTGATTAGTGAGGCGAGATTCTTCGTCATGTCGCGACATTAAATATGGCGCTTGTTGGGAGGCAACCCATCATGTATATCTATTCAGCTTTTAATTTTTTTTATGTCGATTTTTGTGTTGTTTTTATTTTGCATAGTAGGGGAAGTCTGAGTACCCAAAAGTGGAAGTTGAGGGGCATGTTTGAGCTTAAGTGTCGGGTCATCCCGACTCTAAAGATTGAGAATCATGTCCGAGCTAGGCTCGAGGGGGTCTCAGGGAGTATTTCTCACCCTTGTTTTAATGTTTTTCTTTGTAATCATGCATCGAGGACTATGCATACATAAGTGTGGGGAGGGGGAAACTACTTTCCCTAGTGTAATTGTATACTACTTTCCCTAGTGTAATTGTATAAAAATTATTGTTTTTTTTTTAAAATCTCGGATTTTCCCCTAGGATGGATCTGTTGGACAATTTTCTTGAGGAATAAAGTCCGATTGTAAAACACTAAAAAGATTTTTTTATTTTTTTTGTAGGATAGTTAGGTAGTATCCCTTGGTTTTGCTTTGGGCAACGGTTCTTTTCCAAGGGTGTAACGTGAACCGAGAACTTTAAATCATATATATATATATATATATATATATATATATATATATATATATATATAT
>ML396037.1:71830-99196 GCA_005239525.1 Nicotiana knightiana | reverse complement strand
TCTAGGAGATGACGTAGGCATTTTCTTGCTTGATCATGGATGTGCTTGTCACATAAGAATTACATTTTCCATTGCTAGCCCCTTTGAGCCTTCAGACCTTTTCATTGGTACCCACATTACAAGACGTACCCCTATTTTGTTCTCAAATTGAGGTTTTTGCACCTTTTCCTCCTAAGGCACTTAGTCGCTACAAGAAGTAAGGTGGGATATTGGGGATTAACTTTTTAGTGGAGCCATGGAAAGGCATGTTAGTGAACTAAAAATTGTATTCAAGAGTCACTAGCCATTGAATATTCATGTATGGTGTGTGTGTAGGAAAGAAAGAAAAAAAAATGATAGTAAAAGTATGTACAAAAAGATACACACCTCCAATTTTTATTAATTTGTGCTACTGAAAATATAGAAGTGCTTAATTGAATAAGGGCTATGTTGAATATGAATTGTGGCAAGGGAATTGGTTGAGAAGAATATGTGTTGATTTGTGAAGGTAGTGTATTAAAGTGCTTAGGAGGGTTAGTCACTATTCCTAAATATATCATACCCGTCCCTTAGCCTACATTACAACCTTAAAAGTCCTATTTGATATTAGATTTGGCTAACTTGAATTAGTGGAGATCTACACTAAGGGCAAGCTTATAATACGATCACGGGAGGCATATGAATTCTTTGTGAGAGTGAGTGACTTTGTTAAATTGTGTGATGTCCTTAATTAATATTCAAAAGCATATTTGAATGTCTGGAATAGTTATATTCACTCTTTTGTTGTTGGTAAGGGCACATGATCTCATGAACGATTGGTAATGTTGTAACTTTCTTGTTGGGTAGGTGCGTGAATTGAGAGGGCATAGTAGTTGCAATTTGATTCTTGAGGTTGGGTGGTCGCAATTAGGTTGTTGGTATGATTGATTAAATTGTTATACTTGGGCATGTTTAAAGAAGGGGAAGAATGTGAAATTTTGTATGTTCATACTTGATTGCTGGTATCGATCATAGTTAAGGGGTAATGTGTGAGATTGAAAAGTAAAATACTCCTTGTTAATGAAATGTCTACGTGTTGAAGGGTAGTAGATTGTCCCATTGCTCGAGGACGAGCAAGAGTCTAAGTGTGGTGTGTTGATGCGTGGCTATAATTCATGGTTTAAAGCATTATGTGCCTTACATTTTATGTGCGTTAATGATAAAAATACACGTGATATGTGCATAATGGATTCTATTTCATGTGTAGGTGAATTGAGATGGAAGCCGAGCTAAATGGATGCATAAACGTCAAAAATACGCTCAAGAGTCAAAAAGGAGTGAACCTGGCTATAGCCGGGCATTTGAGCTATAAAGCCTGGTGATACCAGGCTTTAGCCGGGCATTTGGGCTATAAAGCCTGGTGTCACCAGGCGTTTGGGGGCGTTTTGCCCATAACGCCAGCCCTGGCCAGGTGTTAGCCAGGCGTTTGGCCTGTAATGCCTGGTCCCTGATCCGGCCTAATCCGAGTTTTGAAGGTTTTAAGTATTTCTCGGTTTGACTAGAAGTATCCTACACGTTTAGGGTTTGTCCCAAAACATATAAATAGACCCAAAAACACAATTTCATGGGGTATGCCATTTTTGGAGAGAAGATACACACGGGATCATTAGTTTTCTTCATCTTTTTCTAGTATTTACAATTAATTCAACAATTATGCAATTGTTTGATTTTAGCATGAGTGGCTAAACACCCATTGTTCTGGGGTTGTGGTTAAGCCATGAATATTGTTGTTCGACATTAATTTAACCTTGATTGTAGTTCACTCAATATATGGTTGTTTCTTCAATTATGTGTTTAATTGCTTAATTGTCTGGCCAGCAATTTAGTTGTATATACTATCTATGTTATGCTTGGGAAAGCCGTATATAGATTAGAGAAGAATTGAAGAGAGCACGATCTTAACCCTTCAGGGTAGCGGATTTGTGGTTAGGATAGGAATATACCTAGTCACCGTGCTTAATTAAATATCGTAATCTTAGTGCGTTCTAGTAGATTAATTCATAGGAATATACGCGTTATTCAATTGAGAATAGGCGAGTAGTGCTTCGGGAGAAGGCTATGAGAGCGTTTATCGATTAATTAGCAACCATGAGTGAATTATATGAAGGGGAGAGTTAATTAGAATGCAATATGAGTGGTGAATTGATCACAACCCTGGAATATTTTCCTCTACTGAATACAAAATAATACTTTCGTTACTCGATAATTAGTTAGTTCGTAGAATCATAGTATAAATTAGTTACGTTCCTGGATTTTATTTTGGCTTGATTAAATAACAATTAGAGTGATTCAGCAAGTAGTTTACGCAAGTCCTTGTGGATTCGACATTCGATTTAACATTATATTACTTGCTACGACCATGTATACTTACGTGTGCGTTTGGGACCAACACTAACCAATCCATCTTCTCTCTAGCTATCCTTAATTGCCTCAGAAATAATGGTAACCCCATTCAACTCATAAAAAACTCAATCCTCACTCATTCTGAGTGGCCTTGATTCACGACACCATGCTGCCTCGATCCATAAACCGTCTCATACCCTCCTTGCGCGCATTCACATCTCCGACCGATATACCTATCCTAATAATCTTTCTACAATTCGGAGTTTATTTCTCTCACTCCTCCAGTACTATCCTGCACGCTGAAAATAACATAGAGCACTCCAACCATTTTTCCTTTCTCTGAAATTACGCTGCAAAAGCTCAATTCTTAATCATACTGCTGCCTTTAACCCTTAAACACTGCGTTCTTAACCTCCGAATTTACTAGGACCGCTATTGAGAGTCATCCACTCTGACTGGCTCCGAATACAATCAACTCCAAGGCTTTTCTAGCACATGAACACCCTTTTTAATGAAGCACGTGACTGAGTCACTACCCTAACAACTCCCATATGCCTTAAGCATAAATTTTGAATCTTCCAAAGCCTAACCCTGGTCCAACGGGGCCAACTTTTGCACACATTCATCAAATCCCACGCACAATCACCATTTTACTCTTCTCCCTTAGCTATAATAACTTGCCAACACGCTGACAATCTGCGACCCCATGATAACACACTCCTACAACCCAACTGCATGTGGTGGGACTCCCCCACTTAGCCCGAAGCTACTCCTTGCACAACTCTAGACCCTGCTGAGATTCTTTCTCCTTTGTTAATATGATCTTGCTCAACCAATTCGTCCAATCCTTCCAAATTCTCTTGTTAGCAGTGCCTAAATACTTAAATTCCCTAGCATCATTCACACATTTTGCCTCCTACCAAATAGCCACCAGAATCCCTCGCAGAAACTTACCAACCATGCAACCGCTAACTTATTCACAGGAGATAACCCACCCATGGAAATCACCAACTGACACAGAAATGTACACTCTCTGCAACATCAATACCCCATCCTAAGCCTTCTCTCATTCACCAGCTTTACCAGTCTGTCCACTCATCATGGACATCTACTAAATGCGCTATAACATCCTCAAATTCACCGCCACATTGTGTCCTTCTTCATTCCTAACAACTCCTCCCTGTTGTATCCAACCTTCTGCCGAAATAACCCACATTTCAACTTAAGCTCGTGGACCCACTCATCATCCACTAAAACTCTCAAACCTTCCCTCAATATAGGCAGTTGTCTTACCACTGAACTCATGTGCTACACTTCCACTCTCCCACTTGTTAAACTCATTCCTTTATACAACTACCTGACTTCCATTCCTTACACTTGACCTTTTAGAAAGGGAACCACCGCCTAGCACTTTTCACACATCTTCCTTCATCGTATGTTGTCCAAATATCATTCTCTGCAGCTCGTACACCAGTAGATCACCACGACTTCAAACTATCCGAAGATCATCTATCTCGAGTTTCCTTCATTATCAACACTTATCCAGTACGGAACCACCACACCTCACGGTCTCTGACAGCCGCTTCTTCACAATACTCTGACCAATGCAACCGAAGAAACCATAGCACCGATAGACTTAACATATTCCATTCGATCAATGACGATGATATCACATCACAGGTGAATACTCCACCTTACTTGAAAACACCAAGTCTTACTACTTTATCAACCCAAAACCTGACCATTTATAGTCCAAATGCCTTTCTTCTACCGGAACTAAAATGCTGAAATCTCGAAATCACGCCCTGAGGAGACCTCCCTTCAAGCCATTCATCACCCCTAACATATAGGCAAGGATTCTATCATCATATTGACATCGCACGATAACCAATGGTAAACATCATCACTACCTGAGCATAGCCTTAAGGTTCTCAGAAACACAGCTACTGAGCTGAAACAACACATTATCCTTATGCAGGCCTACAACAACAGCCCCAACCAATTACACATGGAAAACATCTCGCATCATATCCGTAGCACCATTTCAATTCCTCAAGTTCCCGATTCATAGCAAGCGCTTCGTGACGTATAAGATTGAGTAGGAAGAAATGTAGGCATAAGCCTCGGAGGAATCAAATCGCACGATGAGGAATCAAGAAGGGAAGTACTCCTAACAACCCTGTAGCCTCTCGAAGATAAGTACAGACGTCTTTGTATCGATCCGCAAGACTCTACTAGACTTTCTCATGACTTCTGAAACCTAAGGGAACCTAGAGCTTTGATACCAAGTTGTCACAACCCAAAAATCCATAAGGTCGTGATGGCACTGGACACCATTATTAGGCAAGCCAACCATTAAATAGTTAAGTTAAATTTCCTGTTTTAGCATTTTTGAAATCATTACCTTTCACTTTATTACATGATAACTGAATAAAATCCGCTAAGTAAATACGTCAGTTTAATATTCCATCTTCATAAAATACCTCCCAAACACATCCCAGAACCCGGTGTCACAAGTGCATGAGTAAATTCTAAGAATTTCACAAATACCACAAGGCTTGTCCGAAATACAAATTGGACAAGGAGGTTAAAATGAAAATAAATACAATATGAGGGAGATTTTGTCGACTGCGGGTCGCCTCTGGATGATGCAGCTCACCTAAGTCTCCAAGTCGGCCACATCGCTGTGAAATTACCTGTGCAAAAAAAAATGCACAACAAGTGTAGCATGAGTACGAAAACAACGTGTACTAAATAAGTATCCCGCCTAACCTCAGAAAGATAGTGACGAGAGGTCGAATTAGACACTTGCTAGAAGTCAATTTAGTATAATCAAGTAAGACACTAAGCATGAATGTCATAGGAAATTTATTAAAATCAGGAATAAATAATATCAACTCTTTCCACATTTAACACTTTAAATCTTCGTCATTTCAGTTGACAATTTAAATCATAATCAGGGGTAAGAAACATCAGACTTATTTCACATTTTACACATCAACTCTTCTTTTTCTTAACTGGCCATTACAAACTTCCTTAGGCCGATAAACATTCATAAATCACAGGAAATACTCAACATTTATCATGCGCAAACAAAGTGTCGAGGGTCGAACGACACGGACCAACAATAATAAACTGTGCACTGCCGAGGGTCGAACGGCTCGAACCATAGATGCATTTATCTTCCCCGCTCGCGAATCGATCATGCGGCGCGGTTATACATAAATATAGGTTTATCCTGCTCGCGAATCATACATGCGACTCAGGCACCCATAGATACACATATTCACACAATAAGTCCACATTTTTATCAAGAAAGCAGTTACCCAGGAAAGTGGTAGAATTCTTCTTAAAGGAACACGAAAAATAGCATTTAAATCTTTATTTTGAAACTCATTTGCCGAGTTTAATAATTTTCAATAATATAACCTTATCAGGAATACAATTATCCATGGAGGAATCAATTCTCTTTCTAAATGATTAAGAAAGGTACATTCTAGCCTTCTTAGAAAATAAATTACCAATTCAATAGCATTATCAGTCTAATATTATTTGCAGGATCAAATGATATTTTATTGACAAGGTCACAAGTACGACAAGTAAAGCATGCCAGTGGGTCCTAGACTACCCGGACATGGCATAATAGTAGCTACGCACGGACTCCCGTCACCTCGTGCGTACGTAGCCCCCGCAGATAATAGCACATATTTAATTAGTTCACCTAAGGGGACAATTACCCCTCACAAAGTTAGAAAGGAGACTTACCTCGCTCCGAAATTCCATAACCGGCTTCCAAGCCCTTCCGACGACTCCAATGGACGCACAACGCCCCAAAACTATCCAAATAATGACAAACCAATGAAAATATACTCTAATATTTGTAACAATTCAAATTATATAATTTCCCAACTCCGCTCAGTGAATTGACCAAAATGCCCTCGGGCTCACGTGCCCGAATTTCGAAATTTCTCGAAGATATACCCTACCCATAGCCTTACTAGCTCAAATATACAATTTACTCTAAATTCCATACTCAAATTCGGGGTAGAAATCCAAAAATATAATTTCTAGGTTTTCTTCAAAATACCCAATTTTCCCACTACTTTTCATGTTCAAATCCATGCATTAGCCTTGTATTTAACTTGGAATGAGTAGAAAAAACTTACCTTGACATAGATGACGAAATCCCTCTCTGGAAGCTCTCCAAAAATCGCCCACACCAAGAGAAATATGAGAGAAATGGCAAAAATCCCGTTTAAAACATAACACTGCCAAGGCGATCCTCCTATGCGATCGCATAGGCCAATTATGCTGCCTCCCTAATTCCTTCTGTGCGTTCGCATGCTAGCACCCGCGTTCGCACATGCAAAACGTATCACAGCCTCCAAACGCACACTGTGGGATCGCAACTCCAACCCCGTGATCGCATAAGCCTTCAACCTGTGGCCTCAACTTTTCCTTCTTCGTGATTGCATTGCACTCCCTGCGATCGCATAGACCAAAAATCAAGCCCTCCAATTTCCTCCTTCGCGATCCCACACCATGGACCGCGATCGCATAGCACATCAATGACACCAGAAAACAACAACAACAAAACAGAGAAAAATGACCCGAACTCACCCCAAAACACACCCGAGGCCCTCGGGACCCCGACCAAGTCAAACGACTCAGTCCCATAACATCCCACGGACTTGCTCGAGGCCTCAAATCACATCAAACAACGCCGAAATCATGAATCGCACTCAAACTCAAACTTAATGAACTTGAAATTTCAAACTTCCATCTCTGATGCCGAAACCTATCAAATCACGTTCGATTGATCCCAAATTTTGCACACAAGTCATATTCAACATTACGGACCTGCTCCAAATTCCGGAATAACCTTTCGACCCCGATATCCAAATTTCCACTTCCGGTCGGATTTCTCAAAAACCTTCAAATTTCTATCTTTAGCCAAATGACTTCAAAATAACCTACGGACATCCGAATTCGCTTCCGATCATGCTCCCAACTCCAGAATCACCATACGGAGCTATTCTCAAGCTCGGAATCCCGAATGGACATCAATAACACTGAAATGCACTTCAAGCCAAACTTAGGAAATTTCTTCAAAATGCTGGTTTCCATAATATACGCTGAAACGCTCACGGGTTATCCAAAGCCCGATCCGGACATACGCCCAAGTCCGAAATCATCATACGAACCTGCTGGAACCTTCAGATCCTGATTCCAAGGTCTTTTACTCAAAATTCTAATCATAGTCAGTTTCTCCAACTTATGGCTTTTGAAATGAGAATTTTCTTTCCAATTTGACTCCGAACTTCCCGAAATTCAACTCCGACCATTCCCACGAGTCGTAATACCTGAAATGGAGCTTCTCATGACTTCAAACCGCTGAACGACGCGCTAGAGCTCAAAACGACCGCTCAGGTCGTTACATGGCTTACCCGAGCGGATAACTTGAGCCGAGGGGGGAAACGTACCGGTAACCAAAAGGCCATCCGACTTTGTAACTGACCTAATCCTCGTTCTAAATTAGGGTATCACGCTAACAGAAAAGAAGTCACACCAAAGTGCACTTCCTAGAAGATTTAGAAGACTTAGAGAGAAGAAGAGTTTCACAGCAGTTTTATATACAGTTCAAATAATATTAAAGTAGTAAAGAGCCGTAATTAGCACATTAGGCCCAAATATGTAATATCATACAATCACAAGAAAACCAAGCATAACAGTTATTCTAAGCTCGAATTCTGAACGCTGAACCAGAGATTCTGGGTTCGATCCCCAGTAGAGTCGCCAGAGCTGTCACAACAATAGGGGTGAATTGATTAAAGCTAATGTATATTTTTTTGTTATTTTTGTTTTAATCATCCTTTTAACCTATGATTAATTCTTAAATGCAATTAATTGCACTAAATGCAAGATAAAAGTATTTTTGATGATTTTTTAATATGATTTACAATTTTTCTAAATATGCATGAACAATGCAAATAAATGCAAAAAAAATAAAAGAAAAGTCCCTAAAATGCTATAAAAGCAATTAAAAATATTTTTGACTATTGTTTAGGAGTAATTTTCTATGTGGGAAAAAAATTAGGTGCTCACACATACAGTATACCATGATTCAATTGTAAGCATAGTATATCATAATTCAATTCTAGTCATGGTATAATACATAGTTACCAAGCATGTATGAATACTATTTAATATACCAGCAATTCACAGTATACCAAGATAATAAAATCATAGTATACTATATAGTATACTAAAAATATTAGGAATACCATTTAACATACTTAAATAAAGTATACCATGATTCAACAATAATCGTATAGTATACCAAGAATATTGAGAATATCATTTAACATAGCCAAAGTATATCATGATTCAACTGTTAATATAAATATTTTAACATAAATAAAAATATACCATAATTCAACTTTTGCTATACCATAATCTACTGTTGGTATAAATATTCTTAAATAACATGTTGTGCTATTTTATGTTATATTTTATTAATTAATTTTGTGTACAAATAAATAACTACCATATAAAATATTATAAAAATATAATTAAGATAAAAAAAAATCATCAACTAATATTCTAATAATAATCAATAGGGAAAAAATTAATCTTCAACTCCTAGAATTTAGCAAATAATAATATTATATTTATGCTTAAATACAAAATAAAAAAGTAATATTCTAAATTTATTCAATTAAAAAAAGAGGGGAAAAAACCAAAAAAGTGATAACACTAAAATTGAATGAAGGAAAAAAGAAAAAATAATAATAGGTAGAGTTGCAATAACTAAATCGTATTAAAAAGCAAAGGAAAAAGTAAAAAAAAAATTAAAAATTGGCCATTATTAAATAAAATAAAAGCGAAAAAAGAAAAATAAAAATATAAAGTTAAAAAAAAGGGGAACTAATGTGATGATGTTGGTAAGCTTGTCGGAAGAACTTTTCATACGACATCTGACATGGCCAGCATCGAAAAACGTGGATGAACTTCTTTTGACCTTTTCAGATCTTCTTTTTAAATATTTTTAGAGCTTTTTGGCCAAGATTATGGGAAGTCAAAAATATTTTTTTTTCTCAAAAAAGTACTTTTAAAAAAGTTTAATTTGTTTGACCAAGACGGAAAAGTACTTTTGGCCAGCAGTAGTGTTCGACCCTAAAACCCACCGACAATGATAGCACCTATCGTGATATTACGTCAGCCAATTTACTACTTATAACATAACGAAACCTTTCGTTCAATTCATTACTAATCCGATATTTTATAAAAAATTTCATTTAAACATTTCAAAGCAAGGGTATACCAAACATTTAAATACAATTCAAAAGCCCGGAGTCGCTAGTCATGAACATCTAAGGAAAATACAAGTCTGGGAAAAATAAACGCTACAAAAGCAAGAAGGAGAAGGCAAGGCTGCGGACGCCATGCAACTACCTCGCAAATCTCCGTAAATCTCTGAGACAGGTAAAATCAGCTCTCACTCGTATGCCCTAGCACCTGAATTTGCACACAAGGTGCAGGGAGTAATGTGAGTACGCCAACTCAGTAAGTAATAAAAGTAAATAAGGTACAAGCAATAAATTCACAGTAAATACAGCTCTTCTTCCCAACAGTACATATGTCAAATCATCACGCTTAAAAGCTGATTTCAGTAAAAATCATTTGAAAGTATTTTTCCAATAGTTTCAACAGAAATTCTGGAAGTTCAGAGTGAACGTGATAAAAATCATAAATAGCCTCTCGGGCAAAAACATGTATTATAAACTACCCCTCGGGCATAACATCACTCAACATCAGTCCCTCAGGCAAACCTTACAACCACTCATAATCAGCCCCTCGGGCAACCTCACAGCCACTCATGTCTCCAATCACTCGTCACTCGGCACTTGACACTCGCACTCAGTAGGTATCTGCGCTCACAGGGGGTGTACAGACTCCGGAGGGGATCCTTCAGCCCAAGCGCTATAACAAGCCAAATCATGGCATCAATCAATCTGGCATTCGGCCTATCAATAACATGTTGCGGCATGCAGCCCGATCCCATATCATATCCTCACAAATCAGGCCCTCGGCCTCACTCAGTCATAAACCTGACAATCCATTCGGGCATTTCAGTAAAAACAGGGAACTCATCCTAAAACATCTTTCATATGCATCAAAGTGGAGTAATGAAACTCAATTAAACAGTAAACGGGTAAAAATCATGACTGAGTGTAACTTTCAAATCAAAAAAATGAAGAAATGGTAGTAAAAGCCCCTAAGGGTCAAAACAACTTGGCACAAGGCCCAAATACGACATTCAACCTAAAACATAGAAATACTTTCTAAAAACGCAAAATGTCATATAGCTTTCAGTCAAATACGCAACTTAATAGTTGCTATGGGACGGACCATGTCACAATCTCCAATAGTGCACGCCACACACTCGTCACACATCATGTGTGCCACTTAAAAATAGTGAAACGATGTGAAATTCGGGGTTTCATACCCTCAGGACAAGATTTACAATCATTACTTACCTCAAACTGGATAAAAATCTACTCTGCGATACCCTTACCGCTCGACTCGGCCTCAAATCGTCCCGAATCTATTCAAAATGAGATTCATATCATCAATATACCCTAAAGCCCACGCGAAAAAAATCAATTTACATCAAAAATTCTGAAATTGGCCAAACCCAACCCCGGGCCCATGTCTCAGAAACTGATAAAAATCGCAAAACAAGAATCCTTATACTCTCACGAGTCCGTACATACCAAATACATCAAAATCCGAGGACAAATGGCCCCTCAAATCCTCACATTAAGCTCTCCAATTTCAAGCCCTAATCCCCCAAATTTCTTCATTAATTCCCACCATTTTCATGATTAAACAGTAGAAAAATCATCATAAACACAATAAATGAAGCCCAAGTAACTTACCCAATTGATAACCTTCGATTCCCTCTTGAAATCACTGCTCAAAGTTCCAAACCCGTCCAAAAATGGTGAAGAAATGAGTGAAAATTCGCAAAGGCAACCTTATATAGGTTCTGCCCAGAACTATCGCACCTGCGACACTAAAAGATGCACCTGCGACTCTGCACCTGCGGAAAATCCATTGCAGGTGCAATTTTCACTTAATCCTCGAAAACCGCTTCTGCGGTCAAAACCTCGTATCTGCGATCATGCAGGTGCGGTCCCTTACACGCACCTGCGGCTCCTGACATTCTCACCAATGGCCACACCTGCGGCTGACCTTGCGCTTCTGCGGCCTCGCACCTGCAGTCGAACTCCGTAGGTGCGGTTATGACAGCACCAACAGTTCCAGCTGCTCTTCCATGTTCAACACTCTCCGCTAACCATCCGAAATTAATCCCGAGCCCCTCGGGGACTCAACCAAATATACCAACACGTCATATATCATCACTCGAACTAAGTCGAACCCTCGGAACACTCAAAACAACATCAAAACACCAAATCAACTCAAATTCAAGCCTAAGGATTTCTAAACTTCAGAAATTCGCCAATGATGCCAAAACAAACCAAACCACGTCCGAATGACCTGAAATTTTGCACTCATATCCCAAATGATACTACGAACCTATCCCACCTTCCGGAATTCCATTCCGACCCCGATTGCTAATTTTCCACTGCTTATCGGAAATCGCCAAGTATCCAATTTCTCCAATTCAATCTTAATTCAACCGCGGACCTCCGAATAACATTCCGAACATACTTCTAAGTCCCAAATCATCTAACGAAGCTATCCGAACCATAAAAACCAAATACTGAATTCATTTACCTATAAGTCAACTTTCAGTTGACTTTTCCAACTAAATCACCAACTTAAGAGACTAAGTATCTCATTTCTATTGACAATCACTCTGAACCCGAACCAATAAACCCAACGCAACATAAAAGAGTTGAACCATACAAGAATGAAGCAGAAATGTTGAGTCATTACATCCTCCACCTCTTAAACAAACGTTCGTCCTCGAACGGGTCTAGAAACATACCTGGAGTCTCAAATAGGCGTGGATATGTGCTCCGCATCTCCCGCTCGGTCTCCCAGATGGCCTCCTCTACCGGATGCCCTCACTATTTCACCTTAAGTGAAGCTATATCCTTTGACCTCAGCCTTTGGACCTGACAACCCAAAATAGCTACTGGCTCCACCTCATAAGACATATCACCCTCTAGCTGAACCGAATTGAAGTCCAAAACATGAGACGGGTCACCAACATACTTCTGAAGCATGGAAACGTGAATCACTAGATGAACACTCGATAAGCTGACTGGCAAAGCAAGTTTATAAGCCACCTCCCCTACTCTCTGAAGCACCTCAAAAGGTCCAATGAACCGGAGACTCAGCTTGACCCTCTTCCCAAACCGCATAACACCCTTCATGGGTGAAACCTTCAGTAGAACCTTCTCCCAACCATGAAAGATACATCACGCACCTTCTTGTCTGCATAACTTTTCTACCTAGACTGCGTCGTTCGAAGCCACTTTTGAATCAACTTCACATTATCTAACGCATCCTGTACCAAATCCGTACACAAGATCCTAGCCTTACCCGGGTCAAACCAACAAACCGGAGATCGACACCTCCTCCCATACAACGCCGCATATGGATCCATCTGAATACTCGACTGATAACTATTATTATACACAAACTACGCGAGTGGAAGAAGTTGGTCCCACGAACCCCCAAAATCAATAACACAAGCACGCAACATGTCCTCCAGTATCTGAATAGTGCGCTCAGACTACCCATCCGTCTGAGGATGAAAAGTTGTTCTCAACTCAACCTGAGTACCCAACTCTCTCTGCATGGCCCTCCAAAACTGCAATGTGAACTGAGTACCTCTATCAGAAATGATGGAAACTGGAACACCATGCAGCCAAACAATCTCCCGAGTATAAATCTCAGCTAATCGCTCCGAAGTATAAGTAGTACCAACAGGAATGAAGTGCGCGGACTTGGTCAGCCGACCCACAATAACCCAAATAGAATCGAACTTCCTCGAAGTCCGTGGGAGCCCAACTACAAAGTCCATGGTGATCCGCTCCCACTTCCACTCAGGAATATCCAGCCTTTGATGCAATTCGCCTGGTCTCTGGTGCTCATACTTGACCTACTGGCAGTTGAGACACCGAGCTATAAATCCAAAAATATCCTTTTTCATCCGCCCCACCAATAATGTTGCCTCAGATCCTGATACATCTTCACGACACCCAGATGGATAGAATACCGCGAGCTGTGGGCCTCCTCAAGAATCAACTCCCGAAGCCTATCCACATTAGGTACACATATCCGACCATGAATCCTCGTCATACCATCATCACCAATAACTACTGTATTGGTAAAAAAAGAGTTTCACACGTAAGCCAGCTTTTGACAACTCATCCAGTCACGTGGACACAGGAAAACACGACAGCTGGATGTGATTCTTTAAAGAGGTACGAAACAAAGAGGAACGATTTAGTAAACCCTCGAGCTTATCAGCCACGGGAAACTCAACCTGATCAAAACAGGAGAGAGGCACGGTCAGAATGAATCTAGACAAAGCTACGGGTAGATTCAAGGACCCACAATTGATTACTCGAACGTTATGTAACCGTACCCCAATTACCGTTATCCTTTGTAATGCCTCATTAATGTCATAATTAGTCATTAATGAGCAACCATAGCAAGAGTTGTACATTATATCAAGGAATCTCCTATATAAGGGAGGGGAATACAACTTGTAAAGGCATCTGATTCTCGAATTCAATTTACTTCGATTTTCTATATTTCTGCAATATTGTCTATTACTAAATTTTTATATTTCCTTGATTATCAGTAACCCGTGTTCATCCTAGAAATATATTTAGTCAAAGGATCTAATTCTTTGGTTAAACAACTACATCCCTGGCATCACCTCGCCGGACCCTATCCTGAAGAACGAGCAAGTATGGGGCATCATACTGGCACTCTCTGATACTGTCATAAAGAGAAGACATAGAGGCTACGCAAGCCAATACCCGGTTGGGCTCTGATAAATCCAATCTCACAAACTGGCCCGCTAAGGCCTGAACATCAAGTGCTAAAGGTCTCTCTGCTGCTGGAAGATGCTAGATTGCCCAAACTCTCTGCTCGGCGACTCAAGGCATCGACCACTACATTGGCTTTCCCCGAATGGTATAGAATATTTATATCATAGTCCTTAAGAAGTTCCAACCATCTCCGCTGACGCAAATTCAAATCCTTCTACTTAAAAAGATGCTGTAGACTACAATGATCAGTAAAAACCTCACAATGAACCCATTACAGATAATGACGCAAAATCTTCAAGGCGTGAACAATGGTTGCTAGCTCGAGATCATGCACCGGATAATTCTTCTCATGAGTCTTCAACTGGTGCGAGGCGTAGGCAATCACCCTACACTCCTGCATCAATACACAACTAATTCCTATCCTCAAGGCATCACAATACACGGTATAAGAACCTGAAGCTGATGGTAATACTAAAACTAGAGTTGTGGTCAAAGAAGCCTTGAGCTTTTGAAATCTCTCCTCACACTCGTCAGACCACCTGAACGGAGCACCCTTCTGAGTCAATTTGGTCAAGGGCGAAGCAATAGAAGAAAACCCCTCCACAAAGCGACAGTAATACCCCACCAAACCAAGGAAGCTCCTAATCTCTGTAGTTGAGGATGGTCTGGCCCAAGTCTGCACCGCCTCTATCTTCTTCGGATCTACCTGAATACCCTCACTGGACACCATGTGCCCCAAGAAAGCTACTGAGCCAAGCCAAAACTCACACTTGTAGAACTTTTCATAAAGCTTCTCCTCCCTTAATCTCTGCAATACGACTCTCAAATGGTGAGCAATCTCCTCCAGGCTACGAGAATACATCCAGGATGTCACCAATGAACACAATAATGAAGGAATCCAAGTATGGCTGAAATACATTGTTCATCATATGCATGAACGCTGCTGGGGCGTTAGTCAACCCAAACGACATCACCAAGAACTCACAATGGCCATAACGGGTCCTGAAAGCCGTCTTGGGAATATCTGAATCCCGAATCTTCAGTTGATGGTACCCGAATCTCAAATCAATTTTAGATAACACCTTGGCTCCCTGAAGCTGGTCAAACAAATCATCAATATGAGACAAAGGATACTTATTCTTGACTGTAACCTTGTTCAACTGTCTGTAGTCAATACACATTCACATGGAACCATCCTTCTTCTTCACAAATAACTCTGGTGCGCTCCAAGGAGACACACTAGGCCGAATGAACCCCTTATCTAGGAGTTCCTAAAGCTACTTTTTCAATTCCTTCAACTCCGTCGGTGCCATACGATACGGTGGAATAGAAATAGACTGAGTGTCGGGCACCAGATCAATACCAAAATAAATATCCCTGTCAGGCGCATGCCCGACAGATCTGTAGGAAACACGTCCGAAAAATCACGGACTACAAGAAAATAATCAATAGTGGGAGTCTCAGCACTTACATCCCTTACAAAAGCCAAATAAGATAAACACCCTTTCTCTACCATACGCTGGGCCTGCAGGTATGAAATCACCCTACTCGGCACATAATCAATAGAACCTCACCACTCGACTCTCGGGAATCTTGGCATCGCTAAAGTCACGGTCTTAGCATTACAATCTAGAACAGCACGACATAGAGATAGCCAATCCATGCCTAATATCACATCAAAGTCAACCATGCTAAGAAATAGCATATCCACTCGGGTATCCAGACCCCCCAATTGATACCACACACGACCGATACACGCGGTCCATAATAACAGTATCGCCCACCAAAGTCGACACATGAACATATGTAATTAAAGACTTGCGTGGCATATCCAGAAAATGAGCAAAATATGAAGAAACATATGAATATGTGGAGCCAGGATCAAATAAGACCAAAGCATCTCGGTGACACACTAAAACAATACTTGTAATCACTGCATCTAAGGCCATATCATCTGGTCTGGATGGAAGTGCATAAAAATGGGTCTGGCCTCTACCTGATCGACATCCTCCTCTAGGGCGGCCTCTAGCTGACTGACCCCCACCCCTAGCTGGCTGGGCGGGTGGTGAAGTAACTGGAGCTGAAGTCGAGGGCTGGCCCCTCTGTTAAGGTGAGCCACCATGACAACGAGGACACCGCCTCCAAACGTACCCAAAATCTCCACACTCGAAACAACTCCCTGGTGCGGGGGACAGGGGCTGAAGGGAACCCCTAGCACCGGGATAACTGATAGAAGAACCTGGCGTGGAGGAACCCTGAACTGATGATGCACGAGATGAACTCTGGTCTGGGAGGGCAATAAATGATGGGTTCCCCTGATGAGAACTGTGAGGACCATGAACAGATGATCCCCCACGATAACCTGAGCGGTTCTGGCTGAGCCTGCCTGAATGGACGAACTCTACCATGCTGGAACTGTCCTCCTGAAGGAACACTACCAAAACTACTAGATCCTCGAGGCCTCTTAGCCGCCCTTTCATCTCGCTCCTGGCAATGAACTGAATCAATCTCTCGGGCAATATCAACAACCTGCTCAAAAGTAGCACCCAATACTCTCTCTCTGGTCATAAGAATACAAAGCTGATATGTGAGGCCATCCAAGAACCTCCTAATCCTATCTCTATCTGTAGGGACCAACCAAATAGCATGGTGGGCATGCTCTGAAAATCTCATCTCATACTGCGTCACTGTCATATCACCCTGAAGCAATCGCTCAAACTGCCTGCACAGCTCCTCTCTTCAAAACTGTGGGACATACTTCTCTAGGAAGAGAGTGGAAAACTGCTGCCAGGTAAGGGGTGCTACACCAACATGCCTACGTCTCCCATAAGCCTCCCACCAAGTAAAGGTAGTGAATGAGACCCCACTGGTCTCCAATATACCCGTTGTGCACATAATCCTCTGACACCTATCTAAGAAACCCTAGGCGTTCTCGCCCTCTGCGCCGCTGAAAGTCGAAGATTGAAGTCTACCAAATCTCTCCAACCTGCGCTGCTCGCCATCTAGCATGACATGAATCACATAATCCTGAACAGGTGCAACCGGCTGGGTAGAAGCTGCCCCGGTGTCTGAAGTCCCTGAATAACCTGCTCAAGTGTACGGGCAGCAGGAGTCTGAGTGCCTCCCCCAGCCTGAGAAGTAGCTGCTGAAGTAGAAACAACGACCGCCTGAGAATGACTTGTGCATGCGGTCAAAATCTAGGCCAAGGTCTCGTGAAGACTCGAATAACAATAGGCACAACTGGTGCCTGAGCTGGTCCCACTGGAAAATCTATAGTTGGGACCTGACCTGGAATAACAGGCGGGTCTATGGGTGCCGCCCCGGCTGCTGCGCGGGATGCACCTTTACCTCTACCACGACCACGACTGCAGCCTCAACCCCTCATGGGTACCACTGATGGCTGATCGCCCTGTCCGGTAGCACGTGTCCTCACCATCTGTGAGAGAATGAAACAACAGAAGTTTAGTTACCAAAATCAAAAATTTTGCATGAAAAGAATTCAAGAATGTGAGATTTTTCCTAAAGGTTCTACAGCCTCTCGAAGATAAGTACAGACGTCTCTGCACCGATCCATAAGACTCTACTAAACCTGCTCATGACTGGTGAGTCCTATGCAACCTAGAGCTCTGATACCAACTTGTCACGAACCCAAAACCCTCCGGTCATGATGGCGCCTATCGTGATACTAAGCCAACTAATTTACTACTTATAACATAAAGAAACCTTTTATTCAATTCATTACTAATCCGATATTTCATAAAAATTTCCATTTAAGCATTTCAAAGCAAGTAAGGGTATACCAAACATTTAAATACAACCCAAAATCCCAGAGTCACTAGTCATGAGCATCTAAGAAAAATACAAGTCTGGGAAAAATAAACGCTACAAAAGCAAGAAAGAGAAGGCAAGGCTGCGGACGTCGTGCAACTACCTTGCAAATCTCCGTAAATCTCTGAGACAAGTAAAATCAGCTCTCACCCGTATGCCCTAGCACCTGAATCTGCACACAAGGTGCATGGAGTAATGTGAGTACGCCAACTCAGTAAGTAATAAAAGAAAATAAGGTCCGAGCAATAAATTCACAGTAAATACAGCTCTTCTTCCCAACAGTACATATGTCAAATCATCACGCTTAAAAGCTGATTTCAGTAAAAATCATTTGAAAGTATTTTTCCAACAGTTTCAACAGAAATTCTGGAAGTTCAGAGTGAACGTGATAAAAATCATAAATAGCCTCTCAGGAAAAAAACATGTATTATAAACTGCCCCTCGGGCATAACATCACTCAACATCATCCCCTCAGGCAAACCTCACAACCACTCATAATCAGCCCCTCGGGCAACCTCACAGCCACTCATGCCTCCAATCACTCGTCACTCGTCACTCGCACTCAGTAGGTACGTACGCTCACTGGGGGTGTACAGACTCCAGAGGGGCTCCTTCAGCCCAAGCGCTATAACAAGCCAAATCATGGCATCAATCACTCTGGCACTCGTCCTATCAATAACATGTTGCGGTGTGCAGCCCGATCCCATATCATATCCTCACAAATCAGGCCCTCGGCCTCACTCAGTCATAAACCTCACAAGCCATTCGGGCATTTCAGTAAAAACAGGGAACTCATCCTAAAACATCTTTCATATGCATCAAAGTAGAGTAATGAAACTCAATTAAACAGTAAACGGGTAAAAATCGTGACTGAGTTTAACTTTCAAATCAAAACAGTGAGGAAATAGTAGTAAAAGCCCCTAAGGGTCCAAACAACTTGGCACGAGGCCCAAATATGACATTCAACCCAAAACATAGAATACTTTCTAAAAACACAAAATGTCATATAACTTTCAGTCAAATACGCAACTTAATAATTGCTATGGGATGAACCAAGTCACAATCTCAAACAGTGCATGCCACACACTCGTCACACATCATGTGCGCCACTTAAAAATAGTGAAAGGATATGAAATTTGGGGTTTCATACCCTCAGGACAAGATTTACAATCATTACTTACCTCAAACCGGATAAAAAACTACTCTACAATGCCCTTGCCGCTCGACTCTATTCAAAATGAGATTCATATCATCAATATACCCTAAAGCCCACACAAAAACAATCAATTTACATAAAAAATTTTGAAATTGGCCAAACGCAACCCCCGGGACCATGTCTCAGAATCTGATAAAAATCGCATAACAAGAATCCTTATACTCTCACGAGTCCGTACATTCCAAATACATAAAAATACGACGACAAATGACCCCTCAAATCCTAACATTAAACTCTCCAATTTCAAGCCCTAATCCCCCAAATTTCTTCCTTAATTTCCACCATTTTCATGATTAAACAGTAGAAAATCATCATAAACACAAGAAATGAAGCCCAAGTATCTTACCCAATTGATAACCTTCGATACCCTCTTGAAATTACTGCTATAAGTTCCAAACCCGTACAAAAATGGTAAAGAAATGAGTGAAAATTCGCGAAGGCAACCTTATATAAGTTCTGCCCAGAACTCTCGCACCTGCGACACTAAAAGACGCACCTGCGATGCTGTACCTGCGGATAATCCATCGCAGGTGCAGTTTTCACTTAAGCCTCAAAAATCGATTTTGCGGTCAAAACCCTGTATCTGCGATCATGCAAGTGCGGTCCCTTACACGCACCTGCGGCTCCTGACCTTCTCGCCAATGGTCGCACCTGCGGCTGACCTTGCGCTTCTGCGGCCTCGCACCTGCAGTCTGAACTCCGCAGGTGCGGTTATGACAGCACCAGTAGTTCCAGCTGCTCTTCCATGTTCAAAACTCTCCGCTAACCATCCGAAATAAATCCCGATCCCCTCGAGTCCTCAACCAAATATACCAACACGTCATATATCATCACCCGAACTAACTCGAACCCTCGGAACACTCAAAACAACATCAAAACACCAAATCAACTCAAAATTCCAGCCTAAGGATTTCTAAACTTCAGAAATTCGCCAACAATGCCGAAACCAACCAAACCACGTCTGAATGACCTGACGTTTTGCACTCATATCCCAAATGACACTTCGAACCTATCCCAACTTCCGAAGTTCCATTCCGACCCCGATTGCTAATTTTCCACTGCTGACCGGAAATCGCCAAGTATCAAAATTTTCCAATTCAAGCCTAATTCTACCATGGACCTCTGAATAACGTTCTGAACATACTTCTAAGTCCCAAATAACCTAAAGAAGCTATCTGAACCATAAAAACCAAATTCTGAGATCATTTACCTATAAGTCAACTTTCAGTTGTCTTTTCCAACTAAATCACCAACTTAAGAGACTAAGTGTCACATTTCTATCGACAATCACTCCGAGCTGAACCATACAAGAATGAAGCAGAAATGGGGATAACAGGGCTAAACTCTCGGAATGACCGGCCGGGTCATTACAACCTCCCCCTCTTAAACAAATGTTCGTCCTCGAACGGGTCTAGAAACATACCTGGAGTCTCAAATAGGCATGGATATCTGCTATGCATCTGCCGCTCGGTCTCCCAGATGGCCTCCTCTACCGGCTGCCCTCACTATTGCACCTTAACTGAAGCTATATCCTTTGACCTCAGCCTTTGGACCTGACGACCCAAAATAGCTACTGGCTCCACCTCATAGCACATATCACCCTCTAGCTGAACCGAATTGAAGTCCAAAACATGAGACAGGTCACCAACATACTTCTGAAGTATGGAAACGTGAAAGACTGGATGAACACTCGATAAGCTGGGTGGCAAAGCAAGTCTATAAGCCACCTCCCCTACTCTCTGAAGCACCTCAAAAGGTCCAATGAACAGGGGACTTAGCTTGCCCCTCTTCTAAATCCGCATAACACCCTTCATGGGTGAAACCTTCAGTAGAAACTTCTCCCCAACCATGAACGATATATCACAGACCTTCTTGTCTGCATAACTCTTCTACTTAGACTGCTCTATGCAAAGCCACTCCTGAATCAACTTCACCTTATCTAACGCGTCATGTACCAAATTCGTACCCAAGAGCCTAGCCTCACCCGGCTTAAACCAACCAACCGGAGATCTACACCTCCTCCAATACAACGCCTCATATGGATCCATATGAATACTCGACTGATAACTATTATTATACGCAAACTCCGCGAGTGGCAGAAGTTGGTCCCACGAACCCCCAAAATCAATAACACAAGCACGCAACATGTCCTCCAATAACTGAATAGTGTGCTCAGACTACTGGCCCATCTGAGGATGAAAAGTTATGCTCAACTCAACCTGAGTACCCAACTCTCTCTCTGCATGGCCCTCCAAAACTGCAATGTGAACTGAGTACCTCTGTCAGAAATGATGGAAACTGGAACACCATGCAGCTGAATAATTTTTCTAATATAAATCTCAGCTAATCGCTCCGAAGTATAAGTAGTACCAACATGAATGAAGTGCACGAACTTGGTCAGTCGATCCACAATAACTCAAATAGAATTGAACTTCCTCGAAGTTCGTGGGATCCCAACTACAAATTCCATGGTGATCCGCTCCCACTTTCACTCAGGAATATCGAACCTCTGATGTAATCCGCCTGGTCTCTAGTGCTCATAGTTGACCTGCTGCAGTTGAGACACCGAGCTACAAATCCAAAAATATCCTTTTTCATCCGCCTCCATCAATAATGTTGCCTCAGATCCTGATACATCTTCACGGCACCCAGATGGATGGAATACCGCGAGCTGTGGGCCTCCTCAAGAATCAACTCCCGAAGCCCATACACATTAGGCACACATATCCCACCATGAATCCTCATCACACCATCATCACCAATAACTACTGTATTGATAAAAAAAGAGTTTCACACGTAAGACAACTTTTGACAACTCAGCCAGTCACGTGGACATAGGAAAACATGACAGTTGGATGTGATTCTTTGAAGATGTACGGAACAAAGAGGCACGATTCAGTAAACCCTCGAGCTCATCAGCCAAGGGAAACTCAACCTGATCAAAAAGGGGGAGGGCACGGTCAGAATGAATCTAGATAAAGCTACGGGCAGATTTAAGGACCCACAATTGATTACTCAAACGTTATGTAACCGTACCCCAATTACCGTTATCCTTTGTAACGCCTCATTAATGTCATAATTAGTCATTAATGAGCAACCATAGCAAGAGTTGTGCGTTATATCAAGGTATCTCATATATAAGGGAGGGGAATACATCTTGTAAAGGCATCTGATTCTCGAATTCAATTTACTTTGATTTTCTATATTTTTGCAATATTGTCTATTATTCATTTTTCTATATTTCCTTGATTATTAGTAAGCCGTGTTCATCCTAGAAATAGCTTTAGTCAAATGATATAATTCTTTGGTTAAACAAATTGGTTCCGTTACCGGGAATCTGATAATCTTTGTTTGCTTTTCAAGTGATATCCTCTGAACTATGTCAAACTCCAACGACAACAACCAGCAATGGAATGGAACCCCAGTTCCATCGCCTTCGGGAACCCCACGTGGTTCAAGGGAACAATCCCCAGAAAGATCCAATAACAACAATGGTGATAATGATCAAACTGTGGAACAAGATCGTGTAAAGAAAATGAGTGCAGAGCATGTGAGCCAAGCTTTGCAATAATTTGCGAGAGGATTACCGGCAGCATTACCTACACCGCCGACGCCACCCCCAATAATACCATCTCCATGGAAAATCCTCAATCTAGGTTGGAAAACTCAGGAATAAGAGATACACCTAATGAATCTCTCAAAATGAGACCAGGTATATCTAATAACTCAGAATTACAAAATTTACTGCTAACCATGCAGAAACAGATGAAGGAGCAGAACGATCGCTTCGAACAAAATCCTGGAGTACCACCTATCATCAAAGACATTGATGTTGATAGGTATTCTCAACAACCTTAAAAGCCAAGTGTGGCACCCTTGCCTATACCCAAGAAGTTTAAATGCATGACGATCCCAAATATGATGGAACAACTGACCCACGTATCGAATCAGTCCTTGTCAAAAACAAGAGATTGAATCAGTCCTTGTCAAAAAATTTGGGGAAACACTTACCAAAAGAAGCCCTAACCTGGTATTCTCTTCTCCCTGAAAATTCTATTGACTCTTTTGCTGGGCTTGTAGATTCATTTATAAAAGCACACTCTGGTGCACAAAAAGTTGAGAAAAGAATGGAACACATATTCAAAATAAAACGAGGAGACACAGAACTACTCCGTGAGTTTTTAGACAGGTTTTAACAAGAAAGAATGCAGTTACCCAGGGTGCCTGATAATTGGGCAGCCATGGCATTTGCAAGGAACCTAAACGATAAAAGCTCAAAAGCTACGAGACGACTTAAGAAAAGTCTAAGAGAATTCCCCGCTACAACATGGAACGATGTATATAACAGGTATAATACTAAACTCAGAATAGAAGAAGATATCATTGCTCGTTCGAGAGATGAAGATCATTCAAGATCTAGACGTCCTGAATCAGATAGAAGATCAGGTAAAAACATGTACGATCCTTACTAAGGACCCTCGGGATGCGATATTCTTCCCAGGTTCGAAAGCACTAGGTCGGATTATAGACCACAAGGAAGAGACGTAGTCTCATCCTCATCTAGATCCAGGAAAGATCGAGATAAACGACCTAGAGGTAATACTCAGATCGGGTATCATAACTTTAATGTGAGTACTACCGAACTTGTCTCAATATTGAGGAACATGGAAGACAAGGTTAAATAGCCCAAAGAGATGCGGTCAAATCTAAATAGAAGGAACCCAGATCACTCGTGTGAATTCTATAACGATCATGGGCACAAAACTGTAGATTGCATATTTTTACAAGGTGAAGTAGAAAATTTATTGAAACAGGGCTATTTAACAGAGTTGTTTAGTGATAAAGATAAACAGGCATATATGAGGAACATGCAGGCCCCAAAGCCTCCTTCTCCAAAACGAACCGTCAAGGTGATACACGGAGGTGAAGAAGTAAACGGAGTGGTCTGCAAAACAACCACAAAGTTCACAATTACACATGGAAAATGGGCTCGTGAAAATATGGAAGGGANGCACGAGCCATATCAGGGTTTGATAATTCTATGGTTATAACAAAAAGAGAAATTGAGCTTAGCACTTATGCTGAGGGGGTGATCAAAAGTACCAGGTTCCAAGTCATCAATACTGACATGGCTTATAACGTGATCGTGGGAAGGCCATGGATCCACCACATGAAAGCAATACCCTCCACGTTGCATCAAGTAATTAAATTCCCCTCTGAATGGGGGATTCAACAAATTAGAGGCAATCAGCAGACCGCAAGAAATATAAACTATGTGGTACACTACAACAAGAAAATAGAGGTAGAAGAATCACGAGATAAGGGAATCTCCCAAGCAGGGAACGCCTCCCAAACATGTATGGAAGAAATTACTACCCAAATAGGTACGGAAAGTATTATTGCTGAAACGGGTATGAAAGAAAATACTTACGAGAAGGAGAATCAAGTTACCACGGAAGGTGTACTATACCACACAGATGCAAATTCTAGACCAGACGTCATTCATGAACCGGAGGAAGATGAGAATATCAAAACAACTACGGAGGAGCTCGAAGCTGTTCCATTATCTGAACAAAAGCCTGAACAGAAAGTGTATATAGGCACGAGACTGGGGCTCGCTCGAAAAGAAAAAAAGAAAGCAAGGACCATTCAAGAACCAAGTGATCGACGAAGAGGTACAGAAACTCTTGAAGATTGGTTTGATACGAGAGGTAACGTACCCTAACTGGCTAGAAAACACCGTGGTAGTACCTAAAAAGAATGGAAAATGGATAGTATGCATAGATTATACTGACTTAAATAAAGCATGCCCCAAAGATTCATTCTCATTGCCACATATAGATCAAATGATTGATGCCATGGTAGGTGATGAATTATTGAGCTTCTTAGACGCATATTTTGGTTAGAATCAGATTAAAATGAATCCCTCATATGAGAAAAACTTCCTTCATTACAAACAGGGGGACTTACTGTTATAAAGTTATGCCTTTTGGCTTGAAAAATGCTGGAGCCACCTATCAAATGTTAGTGACTAAAATGTTCCAAGAACATCTTGGAAAGACGATTGAAGTCTTTATTGATGATGTGTTGGTAAAATCAACACAAGAACAAGACCATTTCCAGGATCTCTCTACTGCTTTTGATATTTTACGCAGGTATAATATGAAGCTAAATCCAGAGAAATGCGCTTTTGGAGTAAAATCAGGTAAATTTTTGGGTTTCCTTGTATCGAACAGAGGAATAGAAGTAAATTCTGCTCAAATTAAAGCTATAGAGGAAATACCTGATATTTTAACAAATAAAAAGGAAGTTCAAAGACTACCAGGGAGAATAGAAGCTTTGGGAAGGTTTATTTCTAAGTCTTCCGAAAAAAGTTTTAAATTTTTCTCAGTTCTCAAAAAGCAGAATCAGTTCGAACGGACTAAAGAATGTCGGCAAGCCCTCAAGAATCTGAAGATTTATCTATCGAAACCACCACTGCTTTCAAAGCCAAAAGAAGGGGAAAGATTATACATCTACCTGGATGTCTCAGAAATTGCTATAAGTGCAGTACTGATAAGAGAAGAAAAAGGTAAACAATCACCTATCTATTATGTAAGTAAAACTTTGCTAGATACTGAGACTAGATATCCACATCTGGAAAATTTAGCCTTAACTTTAATAATCGCATCTAGAAAATTACGACCATATTTTCAATGCCACCCAATCACCGTTGTGACTTCATATCCTTTAAGAAATATTCTGCATAAACAGGAATTGTCAGGAAGATTAGCCAAGTGGGCCATAGAATTAAGTGAGCATGAAATAATCTATCAGCCTAGGACTGCAATTAAGTCTCAAATACTAGCTGATTTTGTTGCTGACTTTAGTAATAGCATTGTACCTGAAGTAGAAAAAGAGTTACAACTCTTTAACGATGCTAATCCAGGCCTATGGACCTTGTTCACCGATGGTTCCTCAAATATAAAAGGTACCGGTAGGCATAGTCTTAATATCACCCACGGGTGAAAAGACACGGCAAGCTATCAAGTGTTATCCTATAACTAACAATGAAGCAGAGTACGAAGCTGTTATTTCAGGGCTTGAACTCGCACGGGAGCTCTCAATCGAGCAAATTGTGTTCAACAACGACTCCCAACTGGTAGTAAATCAGATACATGGGACTTACATCGCTCGAGAGACTCGAATGCAACAATACCTTGAAAAAGCACAAGAGCTCGTGAGACAATTCAAAACGTGGAAGGTAATGCAAATACCTAGAGAGGAAAATGCATAAGCAGATGCATTAGCTAACCTCGCAGCAGTCACAGAAGTAACAAACAAAGACAATGCAGTTGTCGTCCAACTATTTCATTCAATGATCGACCAGGACAGGAATGAGGTAACTTTCAATAACTTAACCTGGGACTGGAGAAACGAAATTCTTAATTTTTTGCAGAATAGCACCGTACGTGAAGACATGAAAGCAGCTCAAGAACTTCGCCGCAAAGCTGCACGGTACTGCCTTATTCACAACGCGCTTTATCGCAAGATGTTCAGAGAACCCCTAGCTAAATGCCTCAGACCTAACAAAATGGAATTTGTGATGAAAGAAGTCCACGAAGGACACTGTGGAAATCACTCAGGGGCGAGATCCTTAGTGAAAACCCTAATCAGAGCTGGATACTATTGGCCTAAGATGGAAGAAGAAGCCGAGAACTTCGTATCCAAATGCGACAGGTGCCAAAGGTTTGCCAATAACATGCATCGACCAACGAAATTACTGAATCCAATAATATCCCCATGGTCTTTCATGAAATAGGGTATGGATATAGTAGGACCTCTTCCCACAGCTAAGGGACATGTACGGTTTTTACTCGTGCTAACCGATTATTTTACAAAATGGGTAGAGGCAGAAGCGTTCAAAAAAGTGCGAGAAAA
>ML396037.1:27710-71583 GCA_005239525.1 Nicotiana knightiana | reverse complement strand
GAAACATAATATGCCGCTTTGGAATACCAAAGGAAATCATGTGCGATAATGGCCCACAATTCATAGGCTCGCAAATCACAGAATTCTTTGAAAGTTGGCAAATCAAACGGATCACTTCAACACCATACCACCCCGTGGCTAATGGTCAAGCTGAGTCAATGAATAAGGTCATCATCAACAATCTAAAGAAGCGGCCAGATAAAGCCAAAGGAAACTGGCCTGATGAATTACCAGCGGTATTATGGGCATACAGAACAACTTCAAAAATAGCCACGGGAGAAACTCCGTTCGCACTTGTTTATGGCTCAGAAGCCTTAATACCTGTGGAGATTGGCGAACCAAGCATAAGGTTCTCAACATCCATGGATGGAGAAAACAACGATGAATTGAGGACCAACCTGGACCTGCTCGAACCACGGAGAGAAGCAGCATTAATACGGATGGCAGCTCAAAAAAAATCGTAGAGCGTTATTACAACCGTAAAGCTCATCTCAGGTAATTCAAGATTGGGTACTTTGTCCTCAAAAAAGTCTTTCAATCAATGAAAGAAGCAGGTGCAGGAAAGCTAAATCCAAACTGGGAAGCACCTTACAAAATCCGAGGCATCGCTGGGAAAGGCGCCTATGAGTTGGAAGCTATGGACGACAGAGTTCTACCAAAAGGCTGGAACGCCATCCACCTAAAGAAGTATTACTTCTAAGGAAAAGAATAGCCCCCCGTCAGGTATCAAACGTTCGATTTTATTTTGAACATTTAAAAATTTTGCTAACTTTTTTAGATGATAGGAATAAAGCTAATCCATCACCAGATGATGATATTAGACCTTGTATTTGTTCAGAAAACTGTTATCAAATAAAAATAGTTACGAATAAGAAAACATTTCCCTCGTACTTATTAGAAAACTGTTTCCAAAACAGTTGCAGGTAAAAACCCCAATCTTTATAAAAATTGTTACTAGTAAAAAACAGTTGTTCCCTTGTATTAATATCGAAAAACTGTTACCTATGAAAACCGTTATGAAATACAAGAGTATATCAAATCTGTTAAACAAAAACAGTTGCAACATGAATTTTAGACGATAATCAAACACATGTAAAATGTCATGGAAGTTCAAACAAAAAACCTTCCTTAAAAACATTCTTAAACATGTGTAAAATTCCTATCACTCTATTACATTATCATGAAGTTGAGACGTATTCTTCATCTCAATTAGAAAGGGCCCTCTTCCATAAATTATTCCTATTACACAAAGGCACACATTTAATATGACACCGTGCCTATTACAAAAATGTACAAATAGTCTAAAGCATTCTACATGCAAAACTTAGAGGTAAAACTAAAACCTCAAAAAATGAAGCATGCAAAAGACTTAAAGAGTGAAACAAAAACTCAACAAAAGTCATATTAGCATTAATATATTAAAACGGCTAAGCAAAAAACTAAGTATTAACTTATACTTAGCCGTATGGAATTTTTATATATATACATTGAGGTGCCCCTAAGTTGTCATTTGGGGACTTTAAAGAAATCCAAATTTACCCCCGATGGAACTAGGGGTAACCACCAATTGGGACAAAGAAAAAAAAGGGGGATGAAACAACTAAACTTCTTCAAGAGAGGGGTGACTTCACTGGCAGAAGGAGAGGGAGAAACTAGGGATGAAGAGGCATGAGCCACTGGAGTCTCACCATCAGGTGAAGAAAGGTAATGACCTTATTGAGCCTTCTCCATGGCTTCCTTAGTTTTAGTTATTTCAGCACTAAGGTTGAAACCCTCTTGACTCATTTACGTGAATGTGTCAAGGCGAGAATTCATGTACGCCCAACTCACATCGACAACAACCACCTCTTCAAGATCTTCATAATCCCTTGCCCATACTTGAAGCTCAGCTCTCAATCCGTCCTTCTCCGCTTCCGCAGCTTCATAGGCGGCCCTTAACGGTACTATCGACTCCTCTAAAGTTTGAGCTTTGTCTAACGCCTTACGAAGGTCCTCTTGAGTACGCGTGAGTGATTGCACGAGATCACCTGAGTATTCCTCCTTCTGCCCCAACAAGTTTTTCAAGTGTCTAATCTCCTCTGAGGCACGGGACATCTGCTCAGCGAACGAAGACTCCAGAACACTCTTATCTTTATCAGCCTGACTGGAAGAATCCTTCTCTACTGCCAGTTCTGCTGCCATGAGTCTCATCTGCCGCTTCAAGGTACTCTTTTCCTCTTCTAAAGAATCCATGTCAATCCTTAGGCTATCATATTGTGCTTTCCAATTATCAACATCGGCCTGCAACTCTTTTGTCTCCTAGTCCGTGTTTGAAATCCTCTTCATAAGCTTCATGCCTATAAGGTTAATCTACAAGAAATAAACCAGTTAGATTTCATATACGAAAATGAAAGAGGATAACTTGCATCATACCTTCAAAGAAGTATGCACGACCTCAGTGGCCCTTGTAAGAGCACCGTGGCTGGCTAGCTTGGCTTTCTCAGAGGGACCTATCAAAGGCTTGAGCCTCTATTACCACATGTCGCATCTCTCTGCTGGAAGACCCTACTTCCCTAACGGAAGGCATGGAAGCAGGCAGAGATGAAACAGCAACAGGCACGGAGGGTTGAGGAGCCGGAGAAGCCACGGGCAAAGCAGTAGGCACGGAGGGTTGAAGAGTTGAGGAAGTTACGGTCAAAGAAACAGCAGAAGCCGAAATAATCAAAGGAACATGAGACAGCCTCTCTCAAAGAAGCAGGAAAGACAACATCCAAAGGGACATCGTCAGGAGCAAGGTTAACACCTTCATGAATAGGGGAATGTGAAACATCATCAAGGATAGAGGGCTCAACCACAGACACGGAAGGCAAGGTCAAGGGCGTAAGCTCATCATTTGAAACCACTCGCCTTCTCCGTGGACTATGTACTAAAGCACCTTCTTCTTATTCTTCTATGGAACGAGACTCACCAATCTTCCTCTTCGATGAAGATGAACCAACAAAAATTTCTTGGGCCTAAGTCAAAGACATCTTCGGGACAGATGAAGCAGACACCCCACGAGCAGAGAACCCTATTAAAAGGGAAAAAGTTAAACGACAAAGAAAGAAGATACTCGAGTAAGGAAAGAAGCAAGAACAAGAGCTTCACTTACCGTGGGTCTTTACATGCCAACCATACCTCCCAGCAAGGTACTTCCAAGATCTCTCTTCTAAAGGAGCAACGGACAAAAAATTTTCTACCCAATCACGGATACTAGAGACATTCTCAACAGTATCCATGAATACTGAGAGAAGAAGAAACAAATACGGTGTTAATAAAACATCTCAAGTCAAAACGAGGAAAAGTAAATAAATGTGAGCTAAAGCATACTGACGTACGCGGTTCCACTTCTCAAGGAAGGGAAGATTTTCTTCACCCACTAAACCAACAATGGGTACAGAAACATACCGGAGGTACCAACCCCTATCCTTATCATCTCCAGGGGTTACCAACACTCTTTTGCTTCTAGCAGTCAGAGTAAAAACCCCTTCACGAAATAAGGTAGGAGAGTAGAGATGAATAAGATGGTTGAAAGTAAAAGGAACCAAGGCTAAAGAAGCCAAACTCCTAAGACATGCGACAACTCGCCACACCAGCGGACCAACTTTTCCTAAGCAGATATTTAAAAAAAGGCAGAATTCAATTATGACGGGGTCAATGGGGGGTCTAAACCCTAGAGTGAAAGGGTACGTATAAACAAAATAATATCCTGCCTTGTAAGACGTTATTCTTAAATTTACTATTCGAAAAATAGACAGGGAAATCAGGCTTCCAAAATCACTCCCTACGAACAAGGGAAATCTGACCCTCAATTATACGGGTTGGATACCTTTCAACACTCTCAAGGTATTTATACTAGAGGACAACCGTCAAACATGGGAAAAAATAAAAATAATGATGAAAAGTCATAATTGAAGATGTCACTTCGGGACTGGCACAACCACAAAAAGCCTTAAAAGGTGCCGAGTAAATGCAGAACCAATCTGAAAAGGACACGTGGTATGAGCATTAAATGGAATTGACAAATGACGCCTATGGTGTAGAGAAGTATACAATGATTCGAGGAAAAACGGCGGCAAAATATTCTCGCCATAAATTAATATCCACTTATCAAATATTAATCGTTAAATATATGGTAAGTGGGAGGACTATCTGTATTCGTAAAAAAAGAGTTTCACACGTAAGCCATCTTTTGACAACTCAGCCAGTCACGTGGATACATGAAAACACGACAGCTGGATGTGATTGTTTGAAGGGGTACGAAACAAAGAGGCACGATTCAGCAAACCATTCAGCTTATCAGCCACGGGAAACTCAAACTGATCAAAACAGGGGAGAGGCACGGTTAGAATGAATATAGACAAAGCTACTGGCAGATTCAAGGACCCATAATTGATTACTCGAATGTTATGTAACCGTACCCCAATTACCGTTATCCTTTGTAACGCCTCATTAATGTCATAATCAGTCATTAATGAGCAACCATAGCAAGAGTTGTACGTTATATCAAGGAATGTCCTATATAAGGGAGCGGAATACAGCTTGTAAAGGCATCTGATTCTCCAATTCAATTTACTTCGATTTTTTATATTTCTGCAATATTGTCTATTATTCATTTTTATATTTCCTTGATTATCAGTAACCCGTGTTCATCCTAGAAATAGCTTTAGTCAAAGAATCTAATTCTTTGGTTAAACAACTACATCCCTGGCATCACCTCGCCGGACCTTATCCTGAAGAACGAGCAAGTATGGGTCATCATACTGGCGCTCTCTGATACTGTCATAAAGAGAAGACCTAGAGGATACGCAAGCCAATACTCGGCGGGGCTCTGATAAATCCAATCTCACAAACTGGTCCTCTAAGGCCTGAACATAAAGTGCTAAAGGTCTCTCTGCTGCTGGAAGATATGCTAGACTGCCCAAACTCTTTGCTCGGAGATTCAAGGCATCGACCACTACATTGGCATTCCCCGAATGGTATAGAATAGTGATATCATAGTCCTTGAAAAGTTCCAACCATCTCCGCTGACGCAAATTCAAATCCTTCTGCTTAAACAAATGTTGTAGATTACAGTGATCAGTAAAAACCTCACAATGAACCCCATACAAATAATGACGCCAAATCTTCAAGGCGTGAACAATGGTTGTTAGCTCGAGATCATGCACCGGGTAATTATTCTCATGAGTCTTCAACTGGCGTGAGGCGTAGGCAATCACCCTACACTCCTGCATCAATACACAACCAATTCCTATCCTCAAGGCATCACAATACACGGCATAAGAACCTGAAGCTGGTGGTAATACTAAAACTAGAGATGTGGTCAAAGCAGCCTTGATCTTTTGAAAGATCTCCTCACACTCGTCAGACCACCTGAACGGAGCACCCTTCTGGGTAAATTTGGTCAAGGGCGAAGCAATAGAAGAAAACCCCTCCACAAAGAGACGGTAATACCCCTCCAAACCAAGGAAGCTCCTAATCTCTGTAGCTGAGGATGGTCTGGGCCAAGTCTGCACCGCCTCTATATTTTTCGGATCTACCTGAATACTCTCACTGGACACCATGTGCCCCAAGAAAGCTACTGAACCAAGACAAAACTCACACTTGGAGGACTTTTCATAAAGCTTCTCCTCCCTCAATATCTGCAATACGACTCTCAAATGCTGAGCATGCTCCTCCTGGCTACGAGAATACACCCAGGATGTCATCAATTAACACAATAACAAAGGAATCCAAGTATTGATGAAATACGTTGTTCATTAGATGCATGAACACTGCTGGGGCGTTAATCAACCCAAACGACATCACCAAAAACTGATTATGGCCATAACGCATCCTGAAAGCCGTCTTGGGAATATCTGAATCCCGAATCTTCAGTCGATGCTACCCGGATCTCAAATCAATTTTAGAGAACACCGCTGGTCAAGAAAATCATCAATACGAGGCGAAGGATACTTATTCTTGACTGTAACCTTGTTCCAACTGCCTGTAGTCAATACACATTAACATGGAACCATCCTTCTTCTTCACAAATAACACCGGTGCGCTCCAAGGCGACACACTAGGCCAAAATGAACCCCTTATCCAGGAGTTCCTGAAGCTACTTTTTCAATTCCTTCAACTCTGCCGGTGCCATACGCTACGGTAGAATAGAAATAGGCTGAGTGCCTGGCACCATATCAATACCAAAATCAATATCCCTGTCAGGCGGCATGCCCGGCAGATCTGTAGGAAACATGTCCGAAAAATCATGGACTACAAGAAAAGAATCAATAGTGGGAGTATCAGCACTGAAATCCATGACAAAAGACAAATAAGATAAACACCCTTTCTCTACCATACGCTGGGCCTTCAAGTATGAAACCACCCTACTCGGCACATAATCAGTAGAACCTCTCCACTCGAATCTCGGGAATCTCGGCATCGCTAAAGTCACAATCTTAGCATTACAATCTAGAATAGCACGCCACAGAGATAGCCAATCTATGCCTAGTATCACATCAAATTCAACCATGCTAAGCAATAGCAGATCCACTCGGGTCTCCAGACCCCCCAATAGATACCACACATGACCGATACACGCGGTCCACAACAACAGTATCGCCCATCGGAGTCGAGACATGAACAAATATAATTAAGGACTTGCGGGGCATATCCAGAAAATGAGCAAAATATGACGAAACATAGGAATATGTGGAGTCAAGATCAAATAAGACCAAAGAATCTTGGTGACAAACCAAAACAATACATGTAATCACTTTATCTGAAGCCATATCATCTGGTATGGATGGAAGTGCATAAAAACGGGCCTGGCCTCCACCTGATCGACCTCCCCCTCTAGGGCTGCCTCTAGCTGCCTGACCCCCACCCCTAGCTGGCTGGGCGAGTGGTGAAGTAACTGAGTTGAAGTCGAGGGATGGTCCCTCTGTTGAGGTGGGGCACCATTACGACGAGGACACTGCCTCCACACGTGCCCAAAATCTCCACACTCGAAACAACTCCCTGGTGCGGGGGATGGGGACTGAAGGGAACCCCTAGCACTGGGATAACTGATAGAAGAACCTAGAGTGGAGGAACCCTGAACTGATGGTGCATGAGATGAACTCTGGGCTGGGAGGGAACTAAATGATAGGTTCCCCTGATGAGAATTGTGAGGACCATGACCAGATGATCCCCCACGATAACCTGAGCGGCCTGGCTGAGCCTGCCTGAATGGACGACCTCTACCGTGCTTGAACTGTCCTCTAGAAGGAACACTACCAAAACTACCACATCCTCGAGGCCTCTTGGCGTCCCTCTCATCTCACTCCTGGCAATGAACTGAATCAATCTCTCGGGAAATATCAACAACCTGCTCAAAAGTAGCACCCAATACTCTCTCTCTGGTCATAATAATACAAAGCTGATATGTGAGGCCATCTACGAACCTCCTAATCCTATCTTTATTTGTACTGACCAACCAAATAGCATGGTGGGAATGCTCTGAAAATCTCATCTCATATTGCGTCACTGTCATATCACCCTGACGCAACCACTCAAACTGCCTGCACAGCTCCTCTCTTCGAAACTTTGAGACATACTTCTCTAGGAAGAGAGTGGAAAACTGCTGCCAAGTAAGGGTGCTGCACCAACAGGCCTACGCCTCTCATAAACCTCCTACCAAGTAAAGGTAGTGAACGAGACCCTAATGGTCTCCAATACCCGTTGTGCGCAGAATCCTCTAACACCTGTCTAAAAATCCCTGGGCGTCCTCGCCCTCTGTGCCGCTGAAAGTCGGAGACTGAAGTCTACCAAATCTCTCAAACCTGCGCTGCTCGCCATCTAGCATGACAGGAATCACATAATCCTGAACAGGTGCAACCGGCTGGGCAGGAGCTGCCCTGGTGTCTAAAGTCCCTGAAAACCTGCTCAGGTGTACAGGCGGCAGGAGTCTGAGTGCCTCCCCAGCCTGAGAAGTAGGTGCTGAAGTAGAAACAACGACCGCCTGAGAAAGACTGGTGCATGCGATCACAATCTAGGCCAAGGTCTCCTGAAGACCCGGAATAACAATAGGCACAACTGGTGCCTGAGCTGGTCCCACTGGAAAATCTATAGTTGGGACCTGACCTGGAATAACAGGCGGGTCTATGGGTACCGCCTTGGAAGCTGCACGGGATGCACCTTTACCTCTACCACAGCCTCGACCCCTCATGGGTACCACTGATGGCTGATCAACATGTCCGGTAGCACATGTCCTCAACATTTGTGAGAGAATGAAATGACAGAAGTTTAGTTACCAGAATCAACAAATTCGCACGACAAGAATTCAAGAATGTGAGATTTTTCCTAAGGGTTCTGCAGCCTCTCGAAGATAAGTACAGACGTCTCTGTACCGATCCGTAAGACTCTACTAAACCTTCTCATGACTGGTGAGTCCTATGCAACCTAGAGCTCTGATACCAACTTATCACGACCCCAAAACCCTCCAGTCGTGATGGCGCCTATCGTGATACTAGGCCAGCCAATTTACTACTTATAACATGAGGAAACCTTTCGTTCAATTCATTACTAATCCGATATTTCATAAACATTTCCATTTAAGCATTTCAAAGAAAGTAAGGGTATACCAATCATTTAAATACAGCCCAAAATCCTATAGTCGCTAGTCATGAGCATCTAAGGAAAATACAAGTCTGGAAAAAATAAATGCTACAAAAGCAAGACGGATAAGGCAAGGCTGCGGACGCCATGCAGCTACCTCGCAAATCTCCGTAAATCTCTAAGACAGGTAAAATCAGCTCTCACCGTATGTCCTAGCACCTGAATCTGCACACAAGGTGCATGGAGTAATGTGAGTACACAAACTCAGTAAGTAATAAAAGTAAATAAGGTTCGAGCAATAAGAAGCACGTAAGTACATGATATAAATTCACAGTAAATAGAGCTCTTCTTCCCAACAGTACATATGTCAAATAACCACGCTAAAAAGTCGATTTCAATAAAAATCATTTGAAAGTATTTTTCCAAAAGTTTCAACAGAAATTCTGGAAGTTCAGAGTGAAAGTGATAAAAATCATAAATAGCCTCTCGGGCAAAATCATGTATTATAAACTGCCCCTCGGGCATAACATCCCTCAACATCAGTCCCTCAGGCAAACCTCACAACCACTTATAATCAGCCCCTCAGGCAACCTCACAGCCACTCATGCCTCCCAATCACTCGTCACTCAGCAGTTGGCACTCACACACAATAGGTACATGCGCTCAGTGGGGGTGTACAGACTCCGGAGGGGCTCCTTCAGCCCAAGCGCTATAAAAAGCCAAATCATGGCATCAATCGCTCTGGCACTCGGCCTATCAATAACATGTTGTGGCCTGCAGCCCGATCCCATATCATATCCTCACAAATTAGGCCCTCAGCCTCACTCAGTCATAAACCTCACAAGCCACTCTGGCATTTTAGTAAAAATAGGGAACTTATCCCAAAACATCTTTCATATGCATCAAAGTGGAGTAATGAAACTCAATTAAACTGTAAACAGGTAAAAATCATGACTGAGTGTAACTTTAAAATCAAAACAGTGAGGAAATAATAGTAAAATCCCATAAGGTTCCAAACAACTTGGCACAAGACCCAAATACGACATTCAGCCCAAAACATAGTAATACATTCTACAAAACACAAAATATCATATAGCTTTCAATCAAATACGCAACTCAATAGTTTCTACGGGACGAACCAAGTCACAATCCCCAACAGTGCACGCCACATGCTCGTCACCCAGCATCTGCGCCACTTAAAAACAGTGAAACAATGTGAAATACGGGGTTTCATACCCTCAGGACAAGATTTACAATCATTACTTACCTCAAACCGGATAAATATCTACTTCGCGATGACCTTGCCACTCGACTCGGCCTCAAATCGTCTCGAATCTATTCAAAATCATATTCATATCATCAATATACGCTAAAGCCCACGCGAAAACAATCAATTTACATCAAAAATCCCAAAGATGGCCAAACCCGACCCCCGAGCCTATAACTTGGAATCTGATAAAAATCACAAGACTTGAATCCTTATACTCTCACGAGTCCGTATATACCAAATACATCAAAATCCGACGACAAATGACCCCTCAAATCGTCACATTAAGCTCTCCAATTTCAAGCCCTAGTCCCCAAAATTTCTTCCTTAATTCCCACCATTTTCATGATTAAACAGTAGAAAAATCATCATAAACACAAGAAATGAAGCCCAAGTAACTTACCCAATTGATAACCTTCAATTCCCTCTTTAAATCACTACTCAAAGTTCCAAACCCGTCCAAAAAAGGTGAAGAAATTAGTGAAAATTCGTGAACGCAACCTTATATAGGTTCTGCCCAGAACTCCCGCACCTGCGACCCCAAAAGACGCACCTGCGGCGCCGCACCTGCGGAAAATCCATCGCAGGTGCGATTTTCACTTAAGCCTCGAAAACCACTTCTGCGGTCAAAACCCCGCATCTGCGATCACGCAGGTGCGGTCCCTTACACGCACCTGCGGCTCCTGATCTTCTCACCAATGGCCACACCTGCAACCGCCCTTGCGCTTCTGCGGCCTCACACCTGCGGTCCCAACTCCGCAGGTGCGGTTATGACAGCACCAGCAGTACGAGCTGCTCTTCCAAGTTCAAAACTCTCCGCTAACCATCCGAAATCAATCCCGAGCCCCTCGGGGCCTCAACCAAATATACCAACATGTCATATATCATCACCTGAACTAAGTCGAACCCTCAGAACACTCAAAACAACATCAAAACACCAAATACACTAAAAATTCAAGCCTAAGGATTTGTAAACTTCCGAAATTCACCAACGATGCCGAAACGAACCAAACCACGTCCAAATGACCTGAAAGTTTGAACTCATATCCCAAATGACACTACAAACGTATCCCAACTTGTAGAATTCCATTCCGATCCTGATAGCTAATTTTCCACTGCTAACCGAAAATCGCCAAAAATCCAGTTTCGCCAATTCAAGCCTAATTCTACCACGTACCTCTGAATAACATTATGAACTCAACTCTAAGTCTTAAATCACCTAACAAAGCTATCCAACCCATAAAAACCAAATTTCGAGATCATTTACCTATAAGTCAACTTCCGATTGACTTTTCCAACTAAATCACCAACATAAGAGACTAAGTATCTCATTTCTCTCCACAATCACTCCGAACCCGAACCAATCAACGCAACGCAACATAAAAGAGATGAACCATACAAGAATAAAGCAGAAATGGGGAAAACGGGGCTAAACTCTCAAAACAACCGACCAGGTCGTTACAAGTAGAAGCAGTTTTTTTGCTTTTGGGAAGAAACAGAAAATTCTAGCTTCTTCCAAAAAGCTGAAGCAGAAGCAAAAAATTAATTTATTCAAGACAAAACTATTCTCACTGTGAATTTGTATTTTCTAAATTATCCCTTATTGATTTATTTTTTTTTAATTTTTGTTTCTTATTTTTTGCCATTATTTTAAATTGAAGATATCATATACATGAATCATATTGTAACTTTCCAAATTCTTTATTGACTTTTCTTGTAATTTTTTTGTGTGTAATGTCTTCTAACTTTCCAAATTGTTTTCTTCTTTTTCCACACTAAAGCAAATTATCTATATCCTTCTTTGGATTATCAATTTTATTCTTATAAATATTAATTTAAATTTCTTCTCTTATAGCTATTAATTCCCGAATCCTTAAAAAATTTATCAAATCTAATTTTTTAAAATTTCCTACAAATAGGTCATTAATTTATAATTGTATCGCATAATCTATATATTATCAAAAAAAAAAGCCTCCACATTAAACCAAGTGGCAGCCTCACAATAGGTCAGTTGGCAATTTAGGACAAAGTTAATCAAGTTAGATAATAATTAATTTAAATTTAAAAAATCAAAGTATGCATTATGTATTGTTAATAATTAGGTACTCTTTTCTAATTTGAATTTAAGAATTATTTCTATTTTACGCTCAATGCCATCTTTCAAGTTTGACACTTAGAATCATCTTGTTGTAGCTATCATGGCTATACAAAATTTCATCCGACGACATTCTTCTACCGATAAGGAATTCAACTATTATGCTAATGAAGACATTACTTTAGAGGAAGGAGGTGGGCTTCTGGTATTTCTTTAGAAATGTAAGGCAAGTCTTCTACTAATATGGAAGAGTTGTGTGATAGAAATAGATATAAAATTGTTGAGAAATGTTATCATGTGTGAGTGACTTTGCTTATTATTTCATGGTGGATTATCAATATATAATAATTTTTGGAATAGATTTCTAATTCATACTGAATGATGTATTTTAATTATTCAAATCATCATGTAAATAATAAGTAATTATACTAGATAATGTTATATGCTTTGGTATAACTATACGTGTCATTTTGATTTAAATCTTTAATACGTATGTTTACTTTATGTTTTATATTTTAATTATAATAAAACAAAAAATAATAAAAGTCTCTCACCATAAATATTTAAGTTCATTTTTCTCTTTAAAATAATTATAAAACCTTGGTACTATCCTTTTTGGTAATTTGACACTCAAAAGTACTTCTTAGAAAGATCGGCCAAATACAGTTTATTTACCAAATACTGCAAAAAGTACTTCTTAAATGAATTGGCCTAACACAAACTATTTTTTTATTTTCAAACTACTCTTGGATAAAGCACTTCTAAAAAAAGTACTTTTCAAAAAGTAATTTTTGGCTGCTTGGCCAAACGGGCTCTTAGGGGAAAACCGGGTAATTAGATAATTAGGGGCCATGTCCGTTCATTAATTCTTTTTTATGTGGCTTTTTTGTCCTTTTTACTTTAAAAAAATGAATAATTTACTATTTGGGAAGTCAAATAAGGTTTTCTTTGACCATTTTTTTGTAAATATTTTAAAATATTAATAATTATGATTTATAGAGTTTTTATGTAATAAATATGTAAATTTTATTTCAAAAAAAGGTAAAAATTCTATGTCCAAACTCATATCCAAAATTAATCAATTTGACCTTCGTACTGAAATGATCCAACGGGTCGTTTTGAGAATTAGCGCCCCGTTCGGTAGCTTAAGGTCTCGAGTAGCTTCGTATTGTGTATTATGACTTACGTATATGGTCGAGTTCGATTTTCAGATGATTCGATATTGATTTGGAAGAATAATTCTTGTTTTAGAAGCTTAAGTGAAAAGTGTTAACTGGAGTTTGACTTTTGTGGAGACGACTCCGGAATGGTGTTTTGATGATTCCAATAGCTTTTTATAGTGATTATGGACTTAGGCATATGTCCAGATTTGGATTTGGAGGTCCGTAGTTTGATTCAATGCATTTTGGCAATAGTTAGAAAGTTGAAGGTTTGGAAGGTTGAGAGGTTTGACCGGGAGTTGACTTTGCTGATATCGGGTTCGAATTTAGATTTCGGGAGTTAGTATAGTTGATAAGTAGGAATTTTGACCGCTTATTTTCCCTCTTTTGCTTGAGTTTTAGCTCGAAAATGCTAAAAGGTATCCCGAGAACTAATGAAATGAACTTTACCGCATGAATATGGGAAACAAGCCAAAAACGTGAAATCAACTCAAAAAAGAGCAACAATTGGACAAGGATAAAAAAACAGGGAAAAAGTGCTTAGAGTGCGGACTGCATAATTCTGTGTGTGGCCGCAACCGATGAAGGAACCCTGTTAAATTCAGCTTCACAGTGTGCGGACCGCATAATTCTAGTGCGGCCGCAGTAGAGAGGTTTAGAGACTTGGAAGTTTTGAGCAAGAAAAGACGTGCAGACCACACAAGTATTGTGCGACCGTAGAAATCACTGTGCGGACGCATTCACTATTATGCGGACCGTAGAAGTAGATTCAAAGAACCTCGAGTTGAAGCTATGCGGACCGCAGGAATTTTATGTTGCTGCAGAAGACAGTGTGCGGCCGCAATCACTATTATGCGGACCGCAGAAGAGTAGATTCAGAGAACCTCGAGTTGAAGCTATGCGGACCACAGGAATTTTGTGCTGCTGCAGAAGACAGTGTGCGGCCGCAATCACTATTACATGAACCGCGTAAAAGAAGATTCAGAGAACACCAAGTGAAGATATGTGGTCCGCACACTTTTTTGTACGGCTGCAGAAGCCAAAGGTGCGGCTGCACTTACTTTTGTGCGGTCTGCAGATTAAAGTCCAGATCCCAGTTCAAGCCATGTGTGCGGCTGCACTCAGAATTATGATGCCGCACAACCTCCGCAGGGGCATTTTTAACAGATATTTTCAGCTTAGTATAAATAGGACTTTTTGTCATTTTTAGATTAAGTTTGGTTTTTGTAAGAGCACCTGTTCCATTTTCCTTTATTGATTTTAGTAAATTTATACTAGATTTGTCTCTAAACACTAGATTTTCATCCCATAAGAAAATATTATGGATTCTATCTTTATTTCTTCTTTAATTTCTATATTTTTCATGAGTAGCTAAATTTTTAGCTAGGGTTGTGACCCAAACCTAGTGTGGGTATTTTATGGGTGTTTAACTTAGGGCTTGTTTGTGATTGAGTTAGTAATATTTAACCTAGTTCTTGCTAGCACTCAAGAATTAATGGTTGCAGACATTGATTCATGCTTGACTTAGTCTCTACTTGAAAAAGAGGGACTAAGTCTAGGAGAACCTGGCTAACAAGGAATTGGGTTGAACTCAAGAAATTGATAGCCCCAATTAAAGGGTTGAAACTAGAGATAGTAATACCCGACTTGAGCTAATATACTTGTATTGTGCAAACACCCATTTGGACTTGAGAAAGCCAAATTGGGAAAAATCACTCAAACTACCGAGAGGTCTAGAGTGAGTACCCGAGTATGATTGCTATACCACGACCCCGACTAATCAAACTTTACCTGGAGTTTACAACCCATTAGATAACCACCTAGGTAGAAGTCACGATCCTGACCCTTTATCAATTGAAGAAAAACTCAAAACCAAATATATTGTCCCTTAGTTTTATACTTGCATACAATAGAACAAAGTAGAAGTAGAACATCAATCAACATTATGGAAGTGTAATTTGAGTCAACTTACAATCAACCTAGATATACACCTAATACCATATTCTAACTCCTTGTGGATTCGATCCCGACATTTGTTGGATTTATTATTGCATCGACCGCCTTGCTACTTAATAGTGGTGTAGATTTGGACGAGATCAATTTTTGGCACTGTTGCCGTCTTTTGTTCACCATCATGTTCACCCCTTCCATAGCATTCACTTGTTTCGGCCCTTGAACTTGTTGAAGCTGAGCCTTGACCAATTGGTTCATGGTGGTTGTCAACTCCGCAATCCCATGATCATGTAGCTCCTTGTGTAGGTGAATAATATATGAGTCACCCTGAGGAACATTGTCTCTACTTTTCCACGCCGAAGAGGTATTCTCCATCTCATCCAAGATTTCACAAGCTTCAGAATAATGCGTGTTCATGAAGTTACCCCTGGCGAGTTGATTTACCACACACTGATTTATTGTGTTGATCCACCTATATAAGGTATGTTGGATCTTGGCCTCAGTCATATCATTGTTCGGGCATTCTTTGACCATGGTATGACATCTTTCCCAAATCTCGTGCAATGGCTCATTGGGCTCTTGCTTGAAAGCTAGAATTCCATCCCTTAGTATAGCCATGTGCACCGGAGAGAATAATTTGGCAATGAACTTCACGGCCAACTCATCCCAAGTGTGGATGGAATGATTGGGAAATCACTATAACCAGTCCAAATACTTTCGCCGTAGAGAAAAGGAAAATAGCCTCAAATGCAGCGCATCTTCGGAAACATTTGTTTGCTTGCTCCCCCAACAAGTATCGACGAGCCCTTTGAGATGCTTGTAGGAATTTTGGTGTGGAGCTCCGATGAAGAAACCCCGCTGCTCAAGTAGTGTAAGCATCATGCTGGTTATTTGGAAGTTGCCTGCTCTAATGCAAGGCGGGGCTGTAGCACTAGCATAACCTTCGTTCGGCAACACCTGGTGTGCCGCTCTTGTTGGAGGTGGGGGAGGGTTTGGGATATTATCATGAGGCTGTTGGCTCGCCTGTTTACTTGAGGTTCGGGATGAATATCATCTCCTTGATCATCATCTACCTCCTCCCCCAATGGTAAATTTCTGAGGGGCTCGTTGTTAAGATCCATTTCGTACCTAAAAGAAATTCACAAAAACAATTAGTGACTCCGAAGGAAAGAAAGACAAAACACACAAATACCTAAATATATAGCTAAATATGTTTAACTCCCCGGCTTGTCACGACCCAATATCCCCTCCGTTAGGTATCGTGATGGCACCTAGTCTTAAGGAATAGGTAAGCCTAACTTATACTTAATACCAAAAATAATAATTAAAATTTAACAATCTCGAAATAGAAGCATCTACAAAATTTACAATTTCCCAAAATCGGTAGTATAAGTCATAAGCTCTACAGATTTTACTACAACTTCTAAATACAACTTTTTGGAAATAAGTAAAAACAATGTGAATACAAAATTGGAAGGTGACTCTGAAGCCTGCGAATGCAGCAACAACTTTACCATGAGTCTCCTCAGCAAGAATCCACATAGCTACTAACGATCAAATACCTATATCTGTACAAAAAAAATATACAGAAGTGTAGTATGAGCACACCACAGTGGTGCCCAGTAAGTATCAAGACTAACCTTGGTGGAGTAGTGCCGACGGACAATCAAGACACCTACTGGTCTAATAAACTGAACAAGTATAAGTATAGGAACAACAAGTGTACGATTTCTACATAAAGACTACACAATATTATTAACAATATCGTAATTGCAATAAGAAAGGAAATGACAAGTATCAGCGGAATACCATAATAATGACACAAAAGAGTGAACCGAAACACAACTTAAATCTAAAATCACAGGTGCAACAATAATTGGTAAAAACTCAGCAACTACGATCGCTTTCACATAAGATTTTAGTCACCAAGCTCCACGAGGTACCGAACCGCGGACAAATCACAACTCACGGGTCTCAATGCCTGAACCCTAACAATTTGGCATCCTATGCCCTCATCACACCTCATAACCGCACTGACGACTCATATTCCAAATAGATCCATTCTCACATAGAAGGCAAGTATACAAGGGTGTGTATCTATACTCGACAATATCAAGAAAATCTCTTATCCGATAAGGGTGCTTGGCTACGTGTATACTTGTACAAGTGTCCTAACATAGTTCATACCAGCTAGTAAGCATAAGGAAAAGAATGGACAACACGTAGAATGTTTGCAGAACAAGGGGATCTACCGGAATACCGTTATATAGTACCAAAGTAAATATACAGAACAGGGGGATCTGCCGGAATACCGTTCCATAGTCCCAAAGTAAATATGCAGAACATGGGGATCTACTGGAATACCGTTCCGTAGTCCTCCCGAAGTAAATATGCAGAACATGGGGATCTACCAGAATACTGTTCTGTAGTCCAAAAGTAAATATGCAGCTCAACCAACAAAGATAACAGTTTACAGCACGGCAGAAACCTCGTACATCACCACAACAATTACAACGGCAACAATGAAAATAATACAAGGTACTACAAGTAAATCAACTCAAGAACTTTAAATCACAAGGAAACTATAGAACCCGCTCACAAGGAATAACCACAACAAATAATTCTAGGCGTAAAGATAACAACTCAACAAGGAAAAACTAATATGTCGCAATAAGACTCGGGTAGAGACACTTACCCCAATGATTTACTTGAAAAACCCACGAAAAATCTCCCAAACCCAAGGTCTAAAACTCCCAAAATGATAAAAATGGCTAACCCTCAAAATGAAATTCTTATATTCTGCCCAGATGTTAAAGCATCGCGAATGTGAGAGGCTACTCGCGTTCATGAAGAAGGAAAAATGAGGGCTTCCCAAAAGTGCTTCGCGACGCGAAGAGGAAAGTTCGGTGGCCCAACTGACTGGGATACGCGAACGTGTGAAGGTGTACACCAACGCGAAGAAGGAGAATGCAAACCTTCGCGAACGCGAGAGCATGTATGCGAACGCGAAGAAGAAATTTGGGGTGGAGGAATTGACCCGTAGACCACCCAGAACACACTTGAGGCCCCCGGAACCCTGTCTAAATGCACAAACAAGTTCTATAGCCTAACACGGACTCGATCGAGGTCTCAAATCTCATCCAACCATGTCGAAAATGCAAATCGCGCCATGAATCAAGCTATGAACTTCCAAATCTTCCAACTTTGAAAACTTGTGCCGAAACCAATCAAACCAACCCGAAATTTTACAAATGTGTCCCAAATGACAAGACGGAGTTGTTCCAACTCTTGAGATCACATTCCGACTCGGCCAAATCCACACCACAATTATGTAGCGAGGTGGTCGATGCAACAATAAACCCAACAAAGGTCGAGATCGAATCCACAAGGAGTTAGAATATGGGATTAGGTGTATATCTAGGTTGATTGTAACTTTTGACTCAAATTACACTTCCACAATGTTGATTGATGTTCTACTTCTAGTTTGTTCTATTGTATGCAAGTATAAAACTAAGGGATAATATTTTTGGTTTTGAGTTGTTCTTCAACTGATAAAAGGGTCTAGGGTCGTGACTTCTATCTAGGTGGTAATCTAATGGGTTGTAAAATCCAGGGCAAGTTTTATTAGTCAGGGTCGTGGTATAGCAATCACACCCGGGTACCCACTCTATACCTCTCGGTATTTTGAATGATTTTTCCCAATTTGGCTTTCTCAAGTCCAAATAGGTATTTGCACAATACAAGTGATATTACGTCAAGTAGGGTATTACTATATCTAGTTTCAACCCTTTAATTGGGGCTATCAATTTCTTGAGTTCACCCCAATTCCTTGTTAGCGAAGTTTTCCTAGACTTAGTTCCTCTTTGTCAAGTAGAGACTAAGTCAATTAGGCATGAATCAATGTTTGTAACCATTAATTCTTGAGTTATAGCAAGAACTAGGCTAAATATAACTAACCCAATCACAAACAAGCCCTAACTTAAACACCCATCTAATACCCACACTAGGGTTGGGTCACAACCCTATCTAAAAATTTAGCTACTCATGAAAAATACAGAAACTAAAGAAGAAATAAAGACAGAATCCATAATATTTGATTATGGGATGAAAATCTAGTGTTTGGAGACAAATCTAGTACAAAATTACTAAAAGCAGTAAAGGAAAATGGAACAGGTGCTCTTACAAAAACAAAACTTAATCTAAAAATGAAAAAAAGTCCTAGTTATGTTAAGCTGAAAATATGTGACAAAAATGCCCCTACGGAGGTTGTGCGGCCGCACACATGACTTGTACTGGGATCTGGACTTTAGTCTGCAGACCCCACAAAAGTGAGTGCGGCCGCACAAAAATCGTGTGGACCGCATATCTTCACTTGGTGTTCTCTGAATCTCTTTTTATTCGGTCCGTGTAATAGTGATCGCGGCTGCACACTGTCTTCTGCGGTCACACAAAATTCCTGTGGTCCACATAGCTTCAACTCGAGTTTCTCTGAATGTACTCCTCTGCGGTCCGCATAATAGTGAATGCAGCCGCACACTAACTCCTGCGGCCGCATAATACTTGTGTGGTCCGCACATCATTTCTTGCTCAAAGCTTCCAAGTATCTGAACCTTTCTTGTGCGGCCGCACTAGAATTATATGGTCTACACACTATGAAGCTGAATTTAACAGGGTTCTTTCACCAGTTGCGGCCGCACACAGAATTTTGCGGTCCTCACTCTAAGCATTTTCCCTATTTTTGTCCTTCTCCAATTTTGACTCCTTTTTGAGTTGATTTTCACTTTTTGGCTCATTTCCCAATATTCCTGCAATAAATCCCATTTCATTAGTTCTCGGGATACCTTTAAGCATTTTCGAGCTAAAACTCAAGTAAAAGAGGCCAAAAAGGGGTCAAAATCCCTACTTATCAACTCCCCCAAACTTAAGCTTTTGCTTGTCCTCAAGCAATTAAGGCAATTCCCACCTCCATTAGAACAAAGGATATTTCAGCTGTCCTATGTTAAGTCAATATATAAATCAATTGGGACCAACAATTACCCACACGCTCACTAATTATTAACAAGCCTATGATTTGAAAATTGAAGCACAAATGGCTCTAATGTGACACTTGAGCATCAAGGGTTGACTTTGATCATCAAGGAAGATCGCACTTTCATGAAAGTCATTGTGGATCCCAAACTCCTCCTCATATACTCTCTGGAAGCTCATCTCACTCACAAATGAAGAGTTCAAAACAATGACTCGAGGAAGATTCGCCCATCACTAACAAGAGAATGTCACAAGCCCGACTCTAAGTACTATATGCTTGCCCCTCATGTAGATCACCACTAATGTAAGCTTTCTCGGCTCGAAATCACATAGGGCTTTTTCGGCATGTAATGAAGGCCATGGATCCACGACATGAAAGCAATACCCTCCACCTTGCATCAGGTAATTAATCCCCCTCTGAATGGGGGATTCAACAAATTAGAGGCGATCAGTGAATCGCGAGAAATATAAATTCCGTGGTACACTACAACAAAAAACTAGAGGTGGAAGAATCAAAAGATAAGGGAATCTCTCAAGCAGGTAACATCGTCCAAACAGGCGTGGAAGAAATTACTACCCAAATAGGTACGGAAGGTATTATTGCTGAAATAGGTACGGAAGAAAATACTCACAAGAAGGTGAATCAAGTAACCACAGAAGGTGCATTGGACCACACAGATTTAGATTCTAGAGCAGACGTCATTCATGAACCGGAGGAAGACGAGCACATAAAAACAACTATGGAAGAGCTAGAAGTTGTTCAATTGTTTGAACAAAAGCCTGAACATAAATGGTATATAGGCATGAGGCTGAGCCCCGATCGTAGAGGTAAGTTAATTGATTATTTAAAGGCTAACGCATATTGCTTTGTGTTATCCCACTCAGATATGACAGTTATCCCACTAGAAGTGATGACTCATAAACTAAATAAAGATCCATCCTTCGTACCTGTTAAGCAGAAGAAAAGAAAGCAAGGACCATTCAAGAACCAAGTGATTGACGAAGAGGTATAGAAACTCTTGAAGATTTGTTCGATACGAGAGGTAACATACCCTAACTGGATAGCTAACACTGTGGTAGTACCTAAAAAGAATGGAAAATGGAGAGTATGCGTAGATTATACTGACTTAAATAACACATGCCTAAAAGATTCATTCCCATTACCACATATAGATCAAATGATTTATGCCGCCGCATGTCATGAATTGTTAAGCTTTATAGATGCGTATTCTGGTTATAATCAGATTAAAATGGATCCCTCAGACGAGGAAAAAACCTTCTTTATTACAAACAGGGGGACTTATTGTTATAAAGTCATGCCTTTTGGCTTGAAAAACGTTGGAGCCACATATCAAAGGCTAGTGACCAAGATGTTCCAGGAACATCTAGGAAAAACAATGGAAGTTTCCATTGATGACATGCTGGTAAAATCAACATGGGCGGAAGACCATTTCTAGCACCTCTCTATTACCTTTGAAATTTTACGTAGGTATAATATGAAGCTTAATCCAGAAAAATGCGCTTTTGGTGTGGAATCAGGTAAATTCTTGGGTTTCCTTGTATCAAACAAGGGAATATAGGTAAATCCTGATCAAATTAAGTCTATAGAAGAAATACCTGATGTACTTATAAACAAAAAAGAAGTTCAAAGACTAACGTGAAGAATTGCAGACTTAGGCAGATTTATTTTCAAATCTTCCGAGAAAAGTTTTAAATTCTTTGCAGTTCTCAAAAAGCAAAATCGGTTCGAATGGACTGAAGAATGTCAACAGGCTCTCAAAGACCTAAAGACTTACCTATCAAAACCTCCGTTGCTGTCAAAGCCGAAGAAGGGGGAGTGGCTATACGTCTACCTTGTTGTCTCGAAAATTGCTGTAAGTGCAGTATTGGTCAGGGAGAATAAAGGTAAACAATCTCCTATTTATTATGTAAGCAAGACATTACTGGATGCTGAAACTAGATATCCACATCTAGAAAAGTTAGCCTTAGCTCTAATCATGGCATCTAGAAGATTAAGGCCATACTTTCAGTGTCATCCAATCACAGTTGTGACCTCGTATCCATTAAGAAACATACTGCATAAACAAGAAATGTAAGGAAGATTAGCTAAGTGGGTCATAGAATTAAGCGAGTATGAAATAATATATCGGCCTAGGACTACAATCAGGTCTCAAATCTTAGCTTCTTTTGTCATTGATTTTAGTAATAGCATTGTTCCTGGAGTGGAGAAAGAGTTACAGCTCTTCAACGGTGTTAATCCGGGTCTATGGACCCTATTTACCGATGGTTATTCCAATATAAAAGGTGCCGACTTAGGCATAGTCTTAATATCACCCACGGGTGAAAAAGACACGGCAGGCTATCAAATGTTATCCTATAACTAACAATGAAGCAGAGTAAGAAGCTGTTATTACAAGACTATAACTCGCAAGAGATCTTTCAATCGAGCAAATCGTAATCAAAAGTGACTCTCAACTGGTAGTAAATCAGATGCAGGGGACTTACATCGCTCGAGAGACTCGGATGAAACAATATCTGGAAAAGGCACAAGAGCTCGTGAGACAATTCAAAACATGGAAGGTAGTACAAATACCTAGAGAGGAAAATGCAGAAGCAGATGCATTAGCTAACAAGTGCAGCAGTCACGGAAGTAACAAACAAAGACATTGCATTTGTCGTTCATCTATTCCATTCAGCGATCGACCATGATAGAAATGAGGTAACTTTCAACAATTTAACCTGGGATTGGAGAAACGAAATCCTAATTTTCTTGCAGAATCGCACCGTACCTGAAGACAAGAAAACAGCTCAAGCACTTCACCGCAAAAGAGATAGTGTGTGATAATGGCCCGCAATTCATAGGCTCGCAAGTCACAGGATTCATCGAAACCTGGCAAATCAAATGGATCACTTCAATGCCATACCACCCCGTGGCTAATGGTCAAGCTGAGTGAACGAATAAAGTCATCATCAACAATCAAAAGAAGCGGTTAGATAAAGCCAAAGGAAACTGGCCTGATGAGTTACCAGCGGTACTATGGGCATACAGAACAACTTCAAAAACAGCCACGGGAGAAACTCCGTTCGCACTTGTCTATGGCTCAGAAGCCTTAATACCTGTGGAGATTGGCGAACCAAGCATAAGGTTTACAACAGCCATGGAGGAAGAAAATGACGACGAATTGAGGACCAATCTAGACCTTCTCGAACCACGGAGAGAAGCAGCACTAATATGGATGGCAGCTCAGAAACAAATCATAGAGCGTTATTACAACCGTAAAGCTCATCTCAGATACTTCAAGATTGGGGACTTCGTACTTAAAAAAGTCTTTCAATCAACAAAAGAAGCAGTCACAGGAAAGCTAAGTCCAAACTGGGAAGGACCCTACAAAGTCCGAGGCATAGCTGGGAAGGGCGCCTATGAGCTAGAAGCTACGGACGGCAGAATCCTACCAACAAGCTGGAATGCCATCCACTTGAAGAAGTTCTACTTCTAAGGAAAAGAAGTATCCCCGGCCAAGTATCACACGTTCGATTTTATTTTGAACATTTGAAATTTTACTAACTTTTTTAGATGATAGGCATAAAGCTAACGCATCACCAGATGATGATATTAGACCTGCAAAGACGCGAGGAAATAACTAAATTCCCGGTGTAGGGTTACACTTTCTGATGGACGTTTTAAAGGGTTAAGCAGTTATCATCTAAAAATTATATACCTTTGAGTCCCGTATTTTTTTCCTTTTCAGGAAAAGGACAACAAGGAAGGAATAGTCAAGTACTCGATATTTCATTCTTCAAAGCTCAAACACTTGGGGGACTATACAATATAGAAGGAAAAAATGAAGCAAAAAAGACAATCAAAAAGTCAAAGCTCGAGCCTGAAGATCCATCTACCCAACAAATCAAGTGATACGAGAAAAATCAGCCAAAGACTCAAACACAAAGCCTCTAATCCAAAAAACCTTCGAACATGTTCAGGTTAAAAGGAAAAATTTTAGCCACGAGGAAGAAATGCGCATTTTTGTACTTATTCAAAAGAAAGACTGTTGTAACCAAAAACAGTTATGGATAAAAGATCATCATCATTGTACTCATTCAAAACTGTTGTAACTAAAAATAGTCACTAAATCTTTGTACTCATATAGAAAACTATTATCAAATAAAACAGTTACGAATGCAAAAGCATTTTCCTCGTGCTTATTGAAAACTGTTGTCGACAAAAACAGTTACGGGTGAAAACTCCAACTTGAATAAAAAATGTTACGAACGAAAAACAGTTGCTCTCTTGTATTAACTCAAAAAAACGGTTACATACGAAAAATAGTTACGAAATACAAGTGTATATCAAATATGTTAAAAGAAAACAGTTANCTGTTAAAAGAAAACAGTTGCAACATGAGTTTTAGACGATAATCAAACACATGTAAAAAGTTGTGAAAGTTCAAACAAAAAACTTTCCTCAAAAACATTCTTAAATATGTGAAAAATTCCTATCACTCTATTGCATTATTACACCTTTATGAAGTTGAGACGTTTTCTTCATTAAGTGTCGATCAAAAAAGGGCCCTCTTCCATAAATTATTCCTACTACAAAAAGGCACACATTTAATATGACACCGTGCCTATTGCGAAAAGGTACGAGTAATCTAAAGAATTCTATATGCAAAACTCAGAGGTAAAACTAAAACCTCAAAAAATAAACCATGCAAAAGACTTAAAGAGTGAAACAGAAACTCAACGGAAAACAAAAGTCATACTTGCATTAATATATTAAAACGGCTAAGTAAAAACTAAGTATTAACTTAAACTTAGCCGTATAGAATTTTTATACATTGAGGTGCCCCTAAGTTGTCATTTGGGGACTTTAAAGAGATCCAAATTTACCCCCGATGGGACTGGGGTAGCCACCAATTGAGACAAAGATTAAGAAAAAGGGGGGATGAACCAACCTCTTAAATTTTTTCAGGAGGGGGGTTGACTTCACTGGCAGAAGGAGCAGGAGAGGCTTGGGACGAAGATACTTGAGCAGCAAGAGCCTCACCTTCAGGTGAAGAGATATTCTGACCTTGTTGAGCCTTCTCAATGGACTCCTTGATTTTTGCAATTTCAGCATCAAGGTCGAAACCTTCCCGGCTCATTTCAGTCAATGTGTCGAGGCGAGAGTTCATATACGCCCAACTAACATCGACAGCTGCCCTATCTTCAAGAGCTTCGTAATCTTTCTCACATAGCATAACTTCAGCTCTTAGTTCATCCCTCTCAGTCACGGCAGCATCATTAGAGGCCCTTAAAGGAGCAAAAGACCTTTCCAGGAATTGAACTTTCTCCAAAGAGTTATGGAGATCTTCTTAGTTTTGAGTAACGGATTGCACTAATTTTCCCGAATACTCCTCCTTTTGGTCTAGTAAGGCCTTCAGACTCCTGACCTCTTCAGAGGCACGAGACATCTGCTCCGCGAATGAGGACTCTAGGACTGTAACGACCCGGTCCGTTGTTACAAAGAACCTGCATTATAATTACTGTTATTGACTTGTCATAGGTTGGTTATTCTATTATTGATGTGTTAGAGTTGATAGGCTTAAAATCGAATGGTTGTAGTGAGAGTTCAGTCATTTAGCCTTTAAAATAACCTTAAAATGGGAAAAGTCAATTGATAGTTGACTTATTAGTACACGACCTCAGAATGCAGATTTTATAGCTCGGATAGCTTTGTTAGGTGATTTGAGACTTAGGAGTGTGCTTGGAATAATTTTTTGATGTCCGGTGTAGAATTAGGATTGAATTGGCGAAAGCTAGTTTTTGAAGATTTCCGGTCGGCAATGAAAAATAAGCTATCGGGGTCGGAATGGAATTCTGACAGTTAGAACATGTTCGTAATGTCATTTTGGATATGTCTGCAAAATTTCAGGTCAATCGAAGTTGTTTTGGATAGTTTCGGCATCGTTGGTGGATTTTAGAAATTTCAAAGTTCTTAGGCTTGAATCCGATGTAATTTTGGTGTTTTGATGTTAGTTTTGGTGTTTTGAGAGTGAAACTAAGCTCGAATGATGTTATGTGACATTTTAGTATGTTTGGTTGGGGTCCCGAGGGGCTCGGGATTGAATCCGGGTACTTAACGGAGGTTTGGGCTTGGAAATTGCAGCAATACAACTGCTGGTGTTGGTGTAACCGCACCTGTGGAAGTTTGACCGCATGTGCGGGTCCGCAGGAGCGGGTAGTGGGTCGCAGGTGCGGTTAGGAGACCGCAAGTGCGGTCTCGCAGGTGCGAGTAAGTGGGTCGCAGGTGCGGAAACCCTGGGGAAGAATATAAATTAGACCTTCCGCGACCCTAACATATTTTTACACCATTGTTGTACGGAAGAGAGCTTTTGAGGCAATTTTTGAAGGGGAAAATCAGTGTTCTTCATAGAGGTAAGTAGTTTGATCATTAAAACTCAATTATGGGTGATTATAGAACATAACCTCAGTATTAATTCATGAAATCAGTAGAAAAAGGTGGGTTTAGGGTTTGAGATTATGAAACCTTTTGGGATTGATTTGAAGGGTCAAACGAACTCCAATTTTAGTGTTCTTTATATGTACGGACTCATGAGATGATGAAGAACAGTTTTATTATAAAAATTTCTGAATTTTGGGACGCGGGCTCGGTGGTCGGGTTTTGACCAAATTCGGGTTTTTGAGCTAAATTTGATATTTTTCGATTGGAATTTATTCCTTAAGTATAAATTGATGATAAAACTATGAACTTGATAGATTTGTAGCCTTCGAAAGTTGATTTGAGAGGAAAGTGTGTTGCAGAATAGTTCCGAGCTAGTTTTGAGGTAAGTAATGTCTTTAAATCCTGTCCTGAGGGTATAAAACCCCGGACTATGCACCCTTTCACGGGTTTTGAAATGCAAAGGTTGAAACTTTGGAAATATCTTCCTATTTAGGCGACTATTGTGTTGCTAAACCGACTTTTAAGCCTATGCTTAATTAGTATTATTTTATTATGATATGATTTGGGCTGTAAGCCGTGTTTGGGGCCTAGTGCCAATCTGTTTTCCCCTTAGGGCTTGTGTTTACTATATTTTCCTCACTGATATGTTATGATTCCTACACTCAGTCTTTTCCTGGTAAATTGTTTTGACACTCAGAGTATTTTGATACAATTTATTGTAAAATGAAACACTACTTTGGGTCGAGAACCCGATATGTTTATGGCCTAAGGGAAAATTGAGACTGTCTGACTGTATGAGGCTTTCAGGCCTATATTGTGAGGAGGCTTTCAGGCCTTATATGAGGGAGGCTTTTAGGCCTATATTGTGAGGAGGATTTTAGGCCTTAGGTTATTATAGCGCTTGGGATGTAGGAGCCCCGCTGGAGTCTATACACACCCCAGTGAGCGCAGGTACCTATTGAGTGGTGATTATTGCCCGCTGGGCTGATACTGAGTGATGATTGATACTGAGTGATGATTGATATTGAGCGATGATTTTTACTGAGTGACTGTGAGAATGCCTGAGGGGAAACTGTTACGAGAAATGATTTTGGCTCGAGGGGCAGATTTGTGATGATTTTACTAAGTTTTCGAACTATGATTTAATTCGTTATCAAACTGGATTTTTTTGCGATACACTGAGATTACACTTGTTTCAAAGGATTTCTGGAAACTTATTTCGAACTTATGTATTTGATGAATACTACATGGTGACTTGGTGTTTTACTGGTTTTGTGAAATTGTGCATTTGTACTATGTGTTTTATAATTCTTAGACTGTGATTTATTTTCGTTACTACTGAGTTGGCGTACTCATAAAGACTCACTGTGCCTCTGCGCACAGATTCAGGTGACAGTCTGGAGCAGTAGTTTTCCTTGCTCATAGTTGCAGGTTCACGGGATTTCGAGGTAGCTGTCCAGCGTCCACAGCTTCTCCACTTCCCTTCCTTATTATGTTTTAGCACTTGATTCAGAGACATATATTATAGTATATATGAGAGTTACATTTTTTTTCGTAGATGCTCATGGCTATCGACTCCAGTTCGTAGGAGGTTTGTTTAGACTATTATGGGGACGCTAAGACCTAATTACATTATTTTATGCTATGGTTGCTGCTTCTTATTAAATTGTGAACTTTTATAATTGAACAAATTCTTAGTAATGAGATGGTTGGCTAGCGTAGTTCCACGATAGGCGCCATCACGGTCTGGTAGGATTTGGGGTTGTGACAAGGACACTCTTATGCTTGTCTTCGTGATCAGAGGATGCCTTCTCCACGGCCAACTTTGCCGTCATGACCCTCACTTGCTGCTCCAAGGTATATTTTTCTTTTTCTACAACCTTCATGTCGAAAACGTTTGTACTTATCTTCGAGAGGCTGTAGATCTCTTAGGAAATATCTCTATTTTCTTGAACTATATCGTGCCAATCTATTGATTCTTGAAATCTGAACTTATGTTGTTTCATTCTCTCACAGATGGTGAGGACACGCAATACCGAACAGTGTGATCAAGCACCAGCTGGACCCATAAGAGGTCGAGGCCGCGGTCGAGGCCGTGGTAGAGGTAGGGGACCGGCTCATGCAGCAGCAGTGGTAGTACCACAGGATCACCCTATCATTCAGGATCAGGTTCCCGCCGATGGTGCTCTAGCGGGACAGACTCAGGCACCTGCTGTGCCTATTGTTATTCCGGGTCTTCAGGAGACCCTGGCTCAGATATTGACGGTGTGTTGCAGTTTAGCTCAAGCAGTGGCTATGACCATTACTGCCAATGCAGCTCAGGCCGGGGGAGACAATCAGACTCCAGCTGCCCCGGCACCTGAGCCAGTTGTACGAGGTATTCAGGCACCGGGAGCAGCCCCAGATCAGCCAGTTGCTCCGGTTCAGGGTTATGTGGTCCCTGTTATGCCTGAGGATGAGCAGCACAGGTTAGAGAGGTTCCGCAGACTTCAGCCTCCGACCTTCAGTGGTTTAGAGGGCGAGGATGCCCAAGGTTTTCTTGATAAATGTCAGAAGATGCTTCGTACTGCGGGTATTCTAGAGACCAGCGGGGTTTCATTTGCTACCTATCAGTTTGCTGGTGCTGCTTTTACTTGGTGGGAATCATTCGAGAGGCGTAGGCCGATCGATTTAGCACCGCTCACCTGGCAGTAGTTCTCCACGATCTTTTTGGAGAAATATGTTCCTCAGTCCCACAGAGAGGAGCAGCGCAGGTAGTTTAAGCAGTTGCGCCAGGGAGAGTTGTCAGTTACTCAGTACGAGATGAGGTTTTCTGAGTTGGCCAGACATGCTTCGGAGTTATTCCCCACTGATAGGGAGCGTATCAGGAGATTTGTGGATGGTCTCACGTATCAGCTTCGAATTTTGATGACCAGAGAGAGGGTGTCTGGAGCCACTTTTGAGCAGGTTGTTGACATAGCTCGGGACATTGAGTCGGTTTGCAGGTAGGAGCGTGAGGAGAGGTAGGCTAAGAGGCCTCGGAGATCAGGTAATTTCAGTGGTGCTCCTCCCAGAGGGCAATTTCAGCCTAGCAGAGGTCGATCATTTAGACCTCCACAGCCAACTCACCCAGCTTACAATGGTGTATCATCGGGGCAGGGTCCTCGCAATTCTCATCAAGGATGTTTATCTTTTAGTGCCCTTCCAGCTCAGAGCTCCGCCCGAGCATTATCTTATTAGGGTTCGTCTATGCATGGTTCATCTAGTGGTTATCAGGGTGTCAGAGGTTCTCGTTCATTTTCATCTCCAGCTGCATGTGGTTGTTATGAGTGTGGATAGTTCGGATATGGATGGAGGCAATGTCCCCGTCGTTCTAGTAATTCATCCCAGCAGAGGGTTCAGCCCTTGGCTTCAGTCCTAGTCACTTCACCACCTACCCAGGCAGCTAGGGGTAGTGCTCAGGCAGCTAGAGGCCGTCCTAGAGGGGGAGGTCAAGCAGGTGGAGGCCAGCCACGTATTTATGCACTTCCGGCTAGGCCTGATGCGATGGCATCCGATGCGGTGATTACAGGTACTATTTCAGTTTGTCATACTAATGATTTGGCTTTATTTGACCCTGGTTCCACGTACTCTTATGTATCATCCTATTTTGATCATTTCCTGAATATGCTCTGTGAGTCTTTAGTTAAATATATTCATGTTTCGACTCCGGTGGGTGATACTATTATTGTGGACTGTGTGTATCAGTCATGTCTTATATCTATTGGGGGTCTGGAGACCCGAGTGGACTTGATGTTACTCAGTATGGTTGATTTTGATGTAATTTTGGGCATGGATTGGTTATCACCATATCATGCTATCCTTGATTGTCATGCTAAGACCGTGATCCTAGATATGCCTAGAATTCCGAGAGTTGAGTGGAGAGGGTCTATAGAGCACGTGCCTAGTAGAGTGATTTCTTATTTAAAGGCTCAGTGTATGGTTGAGAAAGGGTGTGAGTCCTATCTTGCTTTTTTGAGGGATGTTAGTAGTGAGACTCCATCTGTTGATTCTATTCCTGCAGTCCGTGATTTTCCGTACGTATTTCCTGCACACCTGCCAGGCATGCCACCTGACAGGGATATTTATTTTGGTATTGACTTGGTTCCCGACACTCAGCCTATTTCTATTCCACCTTACCGTATGGCACCGGAAGAGTTGAAAGAATTGAAGGAGCAGTTTCAGTAACTCTTAGGTAGGGGGTTCATCTGACCTAGTGTGTCACCTTGGGGCGCACTGGTGTTGTTTGTGAAAAAGAAGGATGGCTCCATGCGTATGTGCATTGATTATAGACAGCTGAATAAGGTTACCGTGAAGAACTGGTATCCTTTACCTCGTATTGATGACTTATTTGATCAGCTTCAGGGAGTTAACGTCTTCTCCAAGATTGACTTAAGGTCTGGGTATCATCAGCTAAAGATTTCAGATTCTGACATTCTGAAGACTGCTTTCAGGACCAAATACGGTCATTATGAGTTTCTGGTTATGTCATTTGGGCTGACCAATGCCCCAGGAGCGTTCATGCAATTTATGAATAGCGTGTTTCAGCCTTACCTTTCGTTCATCATTGTATTCATTTATGACATCCTGGTTTATTCTCGTAGCCAGGAAGAGCATGCTCAGCACTTGAGGGTTGTGTTACAGAGATTGAGGGAGGAGAAACTTTATGCAAAGTTCTCCAAGTGCGAGTTTTTGCTTGGTCCAGTGGATTTCTTGGGGCACGTGGTGTCTAGTGATGGTATTCAGGTTGATCCGAAGAAGATTGGGGCGGTGCAGAGTTGGCCCAGACCGTCCTCAGCTACAGAGATTCGGAGTTTCCTTTGTTTAGAGGGATATTACCGTCGTTTTGTGGAGGGATTCTCTTCTATTGCTTCACCATGACTAGATTGACCCAGAAGAGTGCTCCATTCAGATGGTCTGACGAGTGTGAGGAGAGCTTTCAGAAGCTCAAGTCAGCATTGACCACAAATCTGGTTTTGGTGTTGCCTACTGGTTCAGTTTCTTACACAGTCTATTGTGATGCTTCTAGAGTTGGTTTGGGAGCGGTGTTGATGCAGGACGGTAGGTTGATTTCCTACGCGTCGAGACATTTGAAGGTGCATGAGAAGAATTACCCAGTGCACGATCTTGAGTTGGCTGCCATTGTTCATGCCATAAAGATTTGGCGGCATTACTTGTATGGGGTACAGTGTGAGATTTTCACTGATCATCGTAGCCTGCAGTATCTGATAACGCAGAAGGACTTGAATTTGCATCAGAGGAGATGGTTAGAGCTTCTCAAGGATTATGATCTTACTATTTTGTATCACACGGGGAAGGCCAATGTGGTGGCCGATGCCTTGAGTCACAGAGCCGAGAGTTTGGGGAGTCTAGCTTACCTTGCAGCAGCAGAGCGACCATTAGCACTTGATGTTCAGGCTTTAGCGGGTCAGTTGGTGAGATTGGATTTTTCAGACCCTCCACGAGTGGTAGCTGGCATGTCTTCCCAGTCTTCTTTATTTGATCATATTAAGGCACGACAATATTATGACCGCCACTTGTTAGTTCTTCAGGATATAGTTCGTCGGGGTGATGCCCAATGTGGATGGTATTCGAGATTTGATATTAGCAAAGGCTCACAGTTCGCGGTATTCTATCCATCCGGGTGCCGCGAAGATGTACCAGGATCTGAGACAGCAGTATTGGTGGAGGCGGATGAAGAGAGATATTGTTGAGTATGTAGCACGGTGTCTCAACTGCCAGTAGGTCAAGTATGAGCACCAGAGACCAGGTGGTTTACTTCAGAGGTTAGATAATCCAGAGTGGAAGTGGGAGCAAATTACTACGGACTTCATAGTCGGGCTTCCACGGACTTCGAAGGTTTTTTATGTTATTTGGGTCATTGTAGATAGATTGACCAAGTCCGCGCACTTCATTCATGTCAGCACTTCTTATACTTCAGAGAAATTGGCTAGTATTTACATTAAGGAGATTTTCCAATTGCATGGAATTCCGATTTCTATTATTTCTGACAGGGGTACTCAGTTCACATCTCAGTTCTAGAGGACCGTACAGAGAGGAATGTGTACTGATGTAGAGTTGAGCACTGCATTTCATCCTCAGACCAACGGGCAGTCGGAACGGACTATTCAGATTTTGGAGGATATGTTACGGGCTTGTGTGATTGATTTTGGTGGTTCATGGGATCAGTTTCTGCCACTAGAGGAGTTTGCATATAATAACAGCTACTAGTCCAGTATTCAGATGGCCTCATATGAGGCTTTATATGGTAGGAGGTGTAGATCTCCGGTTGGTTGGTTCGAGCCTGGTGAGGCTAAGTTGTTGGACACATATTTGATTCAGGATGCGTTGGAGAAGGCGAAGTTGATTCAGGAGCGACTTCGCACGACGCAGTCTAGGCAGAAGAGTTATGCGGACCGGAAGGTTCAGGATGTGTCTTTTATGGAAGGTGATAGGGCACTGCTGAAGGTATCACCCATGAAGGGTGTTATGAGGTTCGGAATAAGAGGAAAGCTAATTCCACGGTTTATTGGTCCTTCGAGGTGCTTCAGAAGGTTGGAGAGATGGCTTATAGACTTGCCTTGCCACCCATTCTATCGAGTGTTCATCCGGTATTTCATGGGTCGATTCTCAAAAAATATGTTGGTGACCCGTCTCATGTGTTAGACTTCATAACAGTTCAGCTCGAGGGTAATATGTCATATGAGGTCGAGCCAGTAGCTATTTTAGCTCGCGAGGTCAAAAAGTAGAGGTTTAAGGATATAGCATCAGTGAAGGTGTAGTGGACAGGTCAGCCAGTGGAGAAGGCTACTTCGGAGACCGAGCGATATATGCAGAGCAAATATCCCCACATGTTTGAGACTCCAGGTATGTTTCTAGGCCCGTTCGAGAACGAACGTTTGTTTAAGAGGGGGAGATTGTAACGACCCGGTCCCTCGTTATGAAGAACCTGCATTATAATTGTTGTTATTGACTTATCATAGGTTGGTTATTCTGTTATTTATGTGTTAGAGTTGATAGGCTTAAAATCGAATGGTTGTAGTGAGAGTTCAGTCATTTAGCCTTTAAAAATAGCCTTAAAATGGGAAAAGTCATCTGAGAGTTGACTTACTGGTAAACGACCTCGGAATGCAGATTTTATGGCTCGGATAGCTCCGTTAGGTGATTTGGTACTTAGGAGTGTGTTCGGAATAATTTTGTGATGTCCGGTGTAGAATTAGGCTTGAATTGGCGAAAGTTAGTTTTTGATGATTTCCGGTCGGCAATGGAAAATAGGCTATCGGGGTCGCAATGGAATTCTAATAGTTGGAACAGGTTCGTAATGTCATGTTGGATATGCCTGCAAAATTTCAGGTCAATCGAAGTTGTTTTGGATAGTTTCGGCATCTTGGTGGATTATAGAAATTTCAAAGTTCTTAGACTTGAATTCGATGTAATTTTGGTGTTTTGATTTTAGTTTTGGTGTTTTGAGAGTGCAACTAAGCTTGAATGATGTTATGTGACATGTTAGTATGTTTGGTTGGGGTCCCGAGGGGCTCGGGATTGAATTCGGGTACTTAACGGTGGTTTGGGCTTGGAAATTGCAGCAATACAGTTGTTGGTGCTAGTGTAACCGCACCTACGGAAGTTTGACCGCAGGTGCGGTTCCGCATGAGCGGGGTGCGGTCTCGCAGGTGCGCTTAGAGGACCACAAGTGCGGTCTCGCAATTGCGGAAACCCTGGGCAAAAATATAAATTAGACCTTCCGCGACCCTAACATATTTTTAGACCATTGTTATACAGAAGAGAGCTTTTAAGGCGATTATTGAAGGGTAATTAGTGTTCTTCACAGAGGTAAGTATTTTGATCATTAAAACTCAACTATGGGTGATTATAGAACATAATCTCAGTATTAATTCATGAAAATCAGTAGAAAAAGGTGATTTTAGGGCTTGAGATTATGAGACCTTTAGGGATTGATTTGAGGGGTCAAACGAACTCCAATTTTAGTGTTCTTTATATGTACGGACTCGTGAGATGATGAAGAACATTTTTTTATAAAAATTTCTGAGTTTCGGGACGCGGGCCTGGAGGCCGGGTTTTGACCAATTCGAGTTTTTGAGCTAAATTTAATATTTTTCGATTGGAATTTATTCCTTAAGTATAAATTGATGATAAAAATAAGAACTTGATAGATTTGAAGCCTTCAGAAGTTGATTCGAGAGGCAAGCGTGTTGCGGAATAGTTCCGGGCTAGTTTTGAGGTAAGTAATGTCTTCAAATCTTGTCCTAAGGGTATGAAACCCAGACTATGCACCCTTTCACGGGTTTTGAAATGCAAAGGTTGAAACTTTGGAAATATCTTCCTATTTAGGCGACTATTGAGTTGCTAAACCGACTTTTAAGCCTATGCTTAATTAGTATTATTTTATTATGATAGTATTTGGGCTGTAAGCCGTGTTTGGGGCCTAGTGCCGATCTGTTTTCCTCTTGGGGGTTGTGTTTACTATATTTTCCTCACCGATATGTTATGATTGTTACACTCAGTCTTTTCCTGGTAAATTGTTTTGACACTCAGAGTATTTTGATACTATTTATTGAAAAATAAAACACTGTTTTGGGTCGAGAACCCGATATGTTTATGGCCTAAGGGAAAATTGAGAGGGTCTGACTGAGTGAGGCTTTCAGGCCTATATTGTGAGGAGGCTTTCAGGCCTTATATGAGGGAGGCTTTTAGGCCTTAAATGAGGGAGGCTTTCAGGCCTATATTGCGAGGAGGCTTTCAGGCCTTATATGAGGGAGGCTTCCAGGCCTAGATTTTTGAAGAGGCTTTCAGGCCTTATGTTGTTTTAGCGCTTGGGCTGTAGGAGCCCCTCCGGAGTCTGTACACACTCCCAGTAAGTGCAGGTACCTATTGAATGATGATTATTTCCCGCGGGACTGATACTAAGTGATGATTGGTACTGAGTGATGATTGATACTAAGTGATGATTGATACTGAGCGATGATTGTTACTGAGTGATTGTGAGAATGCCTGAGTGGCAACTGTTACGAGAAATGATTTTGGCCCGAGGGGCAGATTTGTGATGATTTTACTATGTTTTCGAACTATGATTTACTTCGTTATCAAACTGGCTTTTACTGAGAATTTTGTTGCGATACACTGAGATTACACTCGTTTCAAAGGATTTCTGGAAACTGATTTCGAACTTATTTATTTGATGAATACTACATGGTGACTTGGTGTTTTACTGGTTTTGTAAAATTGTGTATCTGTACTATGTGTTTTATAATTGTTAGACTGTGATTTATTTTCATTACTACTGAGTTGGCGTACTCATAAAGACTCCATGTGCCTCTGTACTATGTGTTTTATAATTCTTAGACTGTGATTTATTTTCATTACTACTGAGTTGGCGTACTCATAAAGACTCCATGTGCCTCTGTACTATGTGTTTTATAATTCTTAGACTGTGATTTATTTTCATTACTACTGAGTTGGCGTACTCATAAAGACTCCCTGTGCCTCTGTGCACAGATTCAGGTGACGGTCTGGAGCAGTAGCTGTCCTTGCTCGTATTTGCTGGTTCACGGGATTTCGAAGTAGCTGTCCAGCGTCCAAAGCTTCTCCACTTCCCTTCCTTATTATGTTTTAGCACTTGATTCAGAGACATATATTATAGTACATATGAGAGTTAGATTTATTTTCGTAGATGCTCATGACTATCGACTCTAGTTCTTAGGAGCTTTGTTTAGACTATTATGGGGACGCTAAGACCTAATTACATTATTCTATGTTATGGTTGCTGCTTATTATTAAATTGTGAACTTTTATAATTGAACAAATTCGTAGTAATGAGATGGTTGGCTAGCCTAGTTCCACGATAGGCGCCATCACGGCTTGGTAGGATTTGGGGTCGTGACAGGGACGCTCTTATCCTTGTCTTCCTGATCATAGGATGTATTCTCCACGGCCAACTCTGCCATCATGACCCTCACTTGCTGCTCCAAGGTATATTTTTCTTCTTCTATAGCCTCAATGTCGAGCCTTAAGCTTTCATACTTCTCCTTCCAGTTATCTGCTTCCGCACGCCATTCTTTCACTTCCTGCTCCGTACGAGAAATCCTTTTCATAAGCTTCGTGCCAATAAGATTGATCTGCAAAAGAAATCCAATTAGATATGGTAAATACATGCACAAAAATGAGCACAAGAAAATGCATTTTACCTTTAAAGAAGTATGCACGATTTCATTAGCCCATGTAAGGGAACTGTGGCTGTCCAACTTACCTCTTTCTGTCGAGCCTATCAACAGTTTCAATCACACATCAGGCTGGCCAGACTTTTTAAAGAGACTATCCTCCGCTGGAACTTCTATCATCACCTGCCTCATCTCTCCGTTGGAAGACCCTACTTCTGTAACAAAAGATACGAAAGCAGGTAGAGATGCAGGACCTACGGGTGAGGAAGTCTGAGGGGCCGAAAAAGCCACGGGAGAGGGAGCAACGATAGGAGCAGGAATAGCCACGGGAGCAGGAGAAATAACTAGAACAGTTGAAGGGAGTTCTCTAAGAGTTGGAGAGAAAATAGCCAAGGGAGCTTCATTAGAAACAGAACCATAGCCTTCACAAAACAATTGGCCAACAGATTCACGCACGGGAGAGGGAGTAGCATCATCGGAGGCAAAAGTCCAACTTCAGGCACGGAAGGCATGATGAAAGGTGTAGACTCGTCGTCTGAGACCACCTTCCTTCTGTGTGACCTATGGACCAAAGTGCCCTCCTCTTCTCCCAAGGTCCTTGAACCACATGCTTTTCTCTTTGAAGAAGAAGAGCCTGAAATGATCTCCAGGTCCTGAGCCAGGGATAACTTGGGAACAAACACGGATGCAGAAACTCCACGAGCAGGAAACCCTGTCAAAAGGAAAGGGTTAAATAATGCTCAAAGGAATAAACAAGTACAAATAAAAACTTCACTTACCATGAGTCTTAACTCTATAACCAAACCTCTCAGATAGGTACTTCCACGAACGTTCTTCCAATGGAGCAATTAACAAAAGCTTTTCTACCCAATCTCTGAAACCGGAGACATTCTCGACGGTTCCCATGATTGTTGCAAAAAGAAGAAACAACTACAGTATTGATAAAATATCTAAAGAAAAAAGCAAGGAATGTGAGAAAAATGTACTCACGTGCAAAATTCCACTTCTCAGGGAAGGGAAGATTCTCTTCACCTACTAAACCAGCAGTAGGAACAATAACATACCGAAGAAACCAACATCGATCCTTATCATCTTCAGAAGTCAGTAACACCCTTTTACTCCTAGCAGCTAGGGTAAAAATTCCCTGACGGAACAACATTAGGGAATAGAGGTGAATAAGATGATGAAAGGTAAAGGGCATTGAAGCTAAGGTAGCCAAGTATCTAAGACATGCAATGACTCGCCATACAAGAGGACCGACTTGTCCCAAGCAAATTTTGAAAAATTGACAGAACTCGATGATTACTGGGTCGATAGAAGGATTGAACCCTAATGTAAAGGGATAGGTATAAACAAAAGAATACCCTGTCTTATAAGACGTTATTCTTTGGTTACTATTCAAAATGATTACAGGAAAATTGGAACTCCAATGACAGTCCATGCGTATAAAAGGAATTAAACCTTCAGTGAGTTGGGTAGGGTACTTGTCAACACTATCAAGAGATGATAATGAAGAAACCTGATCTCTAAGGGCCTGAATATCCCTAGCAAAGGTGAACTCTACAGGTACTATTTCATCGACCCTCGGTTCGCGTAAAGGTTCGTGATGTTCTCTACCTTTGGACGAAGATCTACAATCCCTAGCCCTCGGAGAAGTTAAAGACCTAGAAGAAGGAGGAGAAGTAATTTGAGAAGAGTAAGAACCCCTTGATGGAGTAGAACCTAAACTCCTCAACCTGCCGCCTCTCCTACTCCGTGTTGGAGCAGAAGAGGGAGTCAAATCATCTACGTTTATGACTCCCTTAGATTGGTTTGAAGAATACATATCTACAAAGACAAGGAAAAAGTTCTTTACAAATAAATTTTGAAAGTTAGAAGTTTTTCGTGAAAGAAAATAAAAGGGGGTATTTATACTCGAAGATAACCATCAAAAATAGGAAAAAACAATGATGTGAAAGCCATAATTGAATATGTCACTTCGTGACTGATGCAGCCGCAAAAAAAACCCTAAAAGGCACTGAACAGTTGTAGAACCAACTCGTAAATTCCACGTGGCATAAGTATTAAATGGAAGTGACAAGCGACGCTTACGTACAGAAAAAGATGCAGTGATTCGAGTAAAGCGGCGGCAAAACATTCCGGCCATAAATGAGTATCCACTTACCAAATATTGATCGATAAGTATATATGGTAAGTGGGGGGACTATCTGTATTGGTAAAAAAGAGCTTCACACGTATAATAAATCTTGATGACTCAGCAGTCTACGTGGAGCAATGAAGACACGACAGCTGGACGGGACTCTATGAAGAGGTATGAGGCAAAGAGGCACGGCAAATCACACCCACGGGTTAATTAGCTACGGAAGTCTCAACCTAATTGAGAAGATGAAGAGACACGGTCAAAATGTATCTGGGCGGAACAAAGGGCGGATTCAGAGATCTTCAATTAGTGATCCACATGTTACACAACATTCACGCAACAGTTACGGTTACTCATTGTAACGTTACATTAATGTCATAATTAGTCATTAATGCTCAATCACTGAAAAAGGCAGACGTTATATTAGGAAATTCCCTATATAAGGGAGTAGAATATAACCTGTAAAGGGACATCCGAACTACTATTGCAATATACTTACTTTTTGTGCATCTTATTGCTTTCCATTTACAATTTTGCCTAAAATTATAATTTTATTCTTTGGTTATCAGGAACCCGTGTTCTTCTTAAAATAGCTTTGGGCAAAGAATCCAATTCTTTGGTTAAACAACCATGGTGGAGCAATAACTGCTACAAAGGTATTAAGTTGTGGATTTTATTGGCCTAATCTTTACAAGGACGCAAGAGATCTCGTTAGGCGTTGTGATGAATGTCAAAGTGCCGGTGGGATTTCCATGAAAAATGAGATTCCCCTCACCACCATCCTAGAGATTGATATTTTTTATGTGTGGGGCATTGATTTTATAGGTCCGTTTGTGAGCTCTTGTGGGAACACCTATATATTGGTAGCTATGGATTACGTGTCTAAGTGGGTTGAAGTCGTGGCTTTGCCCAACAATGAAGCTCGGAGTGTGGTGGATTTCTTGAAGAAGAACATATTCACAAGGTTTGGTACTCCAAGGGCCATTATTTTTGATGGGGTATCATACTTTTGCAACAAAGCTTTTGATACTTTACTCTCCAAGTATGGTGTCACTCACAAAGTGTCGACCCCCTATCATCCTCAAGCAAGTGGACAGATTGAAGTCTCCAACCTGGAGATCAAGAGTATTTTTTTCAAAGACTGTGAATGCCAACCGGACAGATTGGTCGAAGAAACTTGACGATGCTCTTTGGGATTATAGGACAGCTTACAAAAAACAAATTGATATGTCTCTGTATCGGTTAGTGTTCGGGAAAGTTTGTCACCTTCTGGTGGAACTTGAGCATAAGGCTATGTGGGCATTGAAGAAGCTTAATCTTGAGTGGGATATAGCTGCCAACTTGCGGGTGGAGCAATTGAATGAGCTTTATGAGTTTCGGTTCCATGCATATTCAAGTTCGTCCTTGTATAAGGACAAGACGAAGTACCTCCATGACAAGTATATTTGGAACAAAGAATTCAAATAAGGTGATCTTGTGCTATTGTTCAATTCTCGGTTTCATATGTTTCCGGGAAAGTTGAAATCCAAGTGGAGTGGCTCATTTGAAGTTGTGCATGTGACACCCTTTGGTGCTCTAGATCTGAAAATAAGAATAAGGTGTTTAGAGTCAATGGGCACCGGGTGAAGCATTATCTTGGCAAGGTTGAAGATGACCACGTTGTGGCGTTGCTCCATTTCAAGTGATTGATGGTAACATGTCTCGTGTCGCGACGTTAAATCAGGCGCTTCTTGAGCTAACTGGTTTCTTTTCATTTTCTTATTTTTCTTCTCTTTTAGATAGGTTTGTTTTGAGCTAAATGGTTTGAAGTGAATTGCAGGCACGAGTGTGTATTGTAGGAAAAATCTAGAAAATTGTCCAAGTATGAAATTTATTCAGACCGCACAGAAGGGTCTGCGACCGCACAATTCTTTGTGCGGCCGCAAAACTGAGCACCCAAAAATACCAAATCTCTGAAGTTGGAGTTGCAGAACCGCATTCAATTTTATGCAGACCGCACAGGGTTATGCGGCTGCATTAAATTTTATGCAGACCACACAGCTTTGTTCTCTCCAGGTTAGGAGTGCGGACTGCACTCAATATTATGCGGTCGCACTCGGGTAAGAGATGCACCACCTTTGCTAGGGTATAAATAAGGGTTTCCACTACTATTCACACTTTACGCTCTTTGAACTCTCAAGACCTAGTAAACACTTTGTACTGCAAAAATATTTTTCCACAATCACACTCAATTCATCAAGCTAGATTCCTACTTGCATCACCCACTACCGGTATGCTCAATTCATGTAGATTTTTCTTCATTTTTCTCAAATTTTGTTTTTGATTTCTTTGATTAATTTAGTTAATTTTGGGCCAAAAATGTCAATTGTACTTAATTTGTGCTTCAAAATCATGTGGGTAGTGACATACATGCTAGAATGGGACTGAGTAGACCAATAATTGTGTCAATTTGTGCACACTGTGCTTAAACTTTAAAATTTTTGAATAAACCCTAAATTAGCGCCGATGGAATTCAAATTATGCGGTCGCACATGTTATTGTGTGATCTGCATAACTAGCAAAGAGGGTGTTAAGTATGATTGAGATGTTCGAACTGCACTCAAAATTTGGCGGTCCACAGAAGAGGTATGCGGCCCCACAAAAATGTGTGTGTTCCGCACTAAAAACTTCAGAGAACATGTAATTTCAAAGTGGGACTTGTGAGGCCGCACTCGATATTATGCGGCCTCACTCCAAAAGTATGCGGTCCGCACTGGGCTGTCTGCGACGACACTTATTTTTGTGATGTCCGCACTCGATGTGATATGGCCGCACTCCAAAAGTATGCGGTCCACACTGGGCAGTCTGCGGCTGCACTCAGTTTTGTGCGGTTCGCACTGCCTTATTACTATGCTTGTCTGCAAATGTGCTTAACTGTATTCTTTGCTTTGAATTCAACTGACAATTGTAATTTGTAATGCAGACAATCGTTAGATCTCGAAAATAGGTGATACATCAAAGGAGAGGGGTGAGCCCTCCTGGGGTCGAGGTCGAGGCAAGAGTAACCTACCACTTGCCGTTGAAAAAAACATAGGCAAGAAAGCAACTGCCAACATACCTCCAGCTCTTGAGTCCTCTGAATCCAGTGAATATGCTCCATATGGGGAAGCCTCCGAGGGCCAATCTATGGAGGTCCAGCCTGAACCCCAATCCAATCCACCACAACTCACAGGGTGCTATCAACTGTGCAATGAGCTACGGACAGCTCCTCGATTGATTATGATATGGGAAGTATGGGTTCCGAGCCCTCCTCTTCACCTATCCGTCCAGCACCCATTGATATTGATGATGATAATAGCCTGAACGATGGTAGAGGGGGTGACACTCATGTGGGTGGTCTTGAACGGGCAAAGAAGAAGGAGATATGGGAAGAAAGATTTATTTTCTTGACGACATTCAACAGATTCAGGGAGTTGTGGCCAAAAAGGTCACTCACACTGGAGCGGAAATTCTTGATGAAGGATTTGGATATTCATAATCCAAACATCCTTAGGCAATTCCATGAAAGGAAGGGGTGGAAGTGGTTGACTCACCCGGTCTTGGAAGCAAATAAATATTTAGTGAGGGAATTCTATGCCAACATAGCACATATCAAGGCGGGAACAAAAGTGACAAAAGTGAGGAATTTGAAAGTTCGCTTTGATGACCATACACTGAATACTTATGTGGGATTTGATCAAGTGGAAGCGGTCCAATACTTAGAGAAGTTAGCTTTGGGTGAGGCAGCTCGCCCTTGGCTAGCTTAGATTTTAGCTGCCCCGGGGCCACCACCACCATGGATCACAGCAGGAGTGCCTATTATCCGGAACACTCTCAACTTCGAAGCTAAGGGTGGCAAACTTTTGTGTGCAACAGGATTGATCCAAGCTTGAATGAGAACAACCTTCCTCTTCCCCAAGCAGTGCTAGTGGCCTCTATCATGGTGGGGTACCCTATCAATACGGGTACTATAATATCAACCAGAATCACATTGGTGGTCCATAAGAGTGAAAAGTCTTATCCCTTTCCGAACACCCTCACATAGTACTTCAGTGATGCAAAGGTGGAGCCAAGACCTTATGACACAATGGTAAAAGATAAAAAGCCTTTTTCTAGGTATCACTTGCAGGTTACGGACAACCCAAAATTGAAAGGGCGGACACTACCACAACTGACCAGTCTGGCGAGCCAACAGTGGTAGGTGAACAAGTTGTCGTTGAGCTATCTTTGATACACTCAAATTACACCTTAAAATAGTGTAAGCGATCGATGTCAAATATAGTAACCCAACAAGTTTGGGGACGAATCCCACAGAGAAAAATATGGAGGCGATTAGAATGCAAGAGAATTATCACTTATCGCGCAATGCCAAACAAATAAGAATTTGGGTTTTTAAAGATGATTTATAACTAAAAGCTAAAATATAAACTAACCTAGAAATCAAGTAAAATGATCAGTGGAAACAAGAATGGATGCTTCGGGAATTACACTCAAGTAACGACCCAATGTATTTCACGATTCACAATTATGAGCGAGTTTATGTTAATTAGCCACGAATAATAATTATTAATTAGCTTTTTCCAAAGACTAACAAGACTTCTTAATTGAATTATTCCTAACCCAATTAAGATATTAAGCACACCCGGATATGGTTACAAGTAGTTCAATCCTATCCCTAGGTAGAATCTATAAAATGAGGGTTAAAGCCTCAAGTTCCTGTTAATTAATCTTTCCCAACCCCAAACTATCTTTTCAAAAATTAATTCGGAGTTAATGGGTGAGTCTTAGGGTTAGCTAATCCCTTTGGAAACATTAAAGAACAAGATTAATTACAGAAACAATAACTCACTTCATAAATATAATAAAATCATTCAATACATAAGCACAACAAGGTATTTAATCCACACTTTAAATATGTAAATTTCCATAAACAAGATTCAAGTGTTGGAAATAAATACTACACACTTAAATATACA
>ML396037.1:0-27350 GCA_005239525.1 Nicotiana knightiana | reverse complement strand
GATTAGAATGCAAGAGAATTATCACTTATCGCGCAATGCCAAACAAATAAGAATTTGGGTTTTTAAAGATGATTTATAACTAAAAGCTAAAATATAAACTAACCTAGAAATCAAGTAAAATGATCAGTGGAAACAAGAATGGATGCTTCGGGAATTACACTCAAGTAACGACCCAATGTATTTCACGATTCACAATTATGAGCGAGTTTATGTTAATTAGCCACGAATAATAATTATTAATTAGCTTTTTCCAAAGACTAACAAGACTTCTTAATTGAATTATTCCTAACCCAATTAAGATATTAAGCACACCCGGATATGGTTACAAGTAGTTCAATCCTATCCCTAGGTAGAATCTATAAAATGAGGGTTAAAGCCTCAAGTTCCTGTTAATTAATCTTTCCCAACCCCAAACTATCTTTTCAAAAATTAATTCGGAGTTAATGGGTGAGTCTTAGGGTTAGCTAATCCCTTTGGAAACATTAAAGAACAAGATTAATTACNATAAATACTACACACTTAGATATACATTACAAAGCAAGGAAATGAAGAAACAAACATAAATGGGTAAGAAAACCTTAACCACAAGAGTGAAATCTTCAAATCCCAAGTGTGTGTGCAACCCTAACTTCAAGACTTATTCTTCTCTCCACAAAATTATATTTTCAAAGCCAAAAATATGTTTAACCTCAGCCAAAGATGATATCTCAAATTGACTGCTAGGCCGAGTATATGAGAGTAGGGAAGGAGAAATGTGATTTTACATATTTGCCCAGGTCTGATGCCCGATGATCGCACCTGCGGAAAAATCTTCACAAGTGTGATTCCGCAGGAGCGGAAATGTACTCGCAGGTGCGATTTTGGAGCTCTTGGTCAATTTCCGCAGAAGGGGACAACTTGTCGCACCTGCGGGATCGCAGGTGCGAAATATACTTCGTAGGTGCGATTTCTGTGTGGCTGGGCTGGTCTTCGCAGGTGCATTCACATCTTCGCAGGTGCGAAGTCGCACTTGCGACCTAAAATCCAAAGGTGCGGAACCACTGAAACATTTTGTGCAATTTTCACCCCTTTTTTGTTCAACTTCAATTCCAATTCAACACCAACCGCTTCTCGGCATCACTTTCATGAAAATTAAGCAATTACACACTAATAACAACCTCAAATTATCATTGAACAATGCAAAGTCTAATGAAAAGAGGCCAAAATGAGTGGTAAAATCACCACTCATCAACATCCCCAACTTAGAACTTTTCCTTGTCCTCAAGCAAATCATAACTAATAACTCAATGAGGTCCTACTATGTTAAACACAAGTTGTATTGCTCGTATTCACCATTCACATTTCCCACTTAAGCATTCAAACTTATCGATTTGGTTGGTACTAATAATTAGGCTCAAGTATGCATCTTAATTGAATAACTCCCTCATTTACAAATAATTTCAAGAAGTGCACGGGAGTTCCGAAACAATAAAGTGATAAGAAAAAGCCTCAAGAAGGGACTCAACAACACTAGTCTACTACACATGCTCAACTCGTTTATTTTTTTGATTGTATCAATTTCACCATTCAATCCTAATTCATGTGCCCTCACAAGAAAGAAAGAATAAAGTCCAACTCACACAATTTGCAAAGTCAAAAACAAGGACATATTTACAAAGCCACTCACACTCACAAAGACTTTCAAGTGATACAACCAATCATACCATAGGCTTGCCCTTATTTTAATTCATAGCATTTTCAAGAATATTCGGTTGGAGATCCCATAAGGGCTTTATAAGCTTGTAATGTAGGTTTAGGGAAAGGTAGGATACACATTTTGGAAAATGGCTACACCCTCCTTGAACACTACTCACATTTTTCTTTCTTGATGCACTTTGTTTCTATTCAAACCACATGGCCTAGTTTGCCTCTAGTTACCAACATAGAATCATTTTAGGCACCTCGCTACATTTCTTCAAAGCTCCCATATTTATTTACATAAACACATTTCTTTTTCTCTTTTTCTCTTTTTTCTTTTTGTTTTTCTTTTGGAGCTTGAATAATTTCAAAAGAAAACCTTACTAATTTCCACTTTGACACTACACCCCCAACTTAGGCTTTTTGCCTCATTCTCAATATTCAAGGAGGGACGGGTTCAAAAGAGGAATTATTCTTCAAAAAGGGGAAGGTTATAATTGAGGTGACCAAAGAAAAATTTCAAGGCTCAAATGGGGTAACTAGTGATAATATATATACAATGGTGGCTACAAAGGCTAAGGGGGTTTTGAATACACAAAGAATGCCTAAGGTCATTTCTCCAGCCAAACATAATTATCATTAGCATTGAAGACCAACCGGGCAAGTTCTAAATGATGGACGCAAGCACAAGAATTATTTATACAAACACTAACACACATGGCACATGAATTAATCAAGATGAATCAATTTCTTTTCTTTTTTATTTTTTTTATAGGAGTTTAGAGCAATACTTTCGAACTAGTGTGCAAGGAGTCACTAAAGAGCCAAGAATTTATCACCAAAATTAACCTTCACCATGCAACTTACTTGTTTTCATTCAAAATCAAATTTCGGAGGGGTATTCTTAGTTCACATTTCACATACAAGAGACTAATTTCTTTAGTAACAAATAATCCAAAAGTCTCTTACTAGCAAAACAAGACTAATTCCCTTAAGAAAGTTGTCACACCATCTATGATAGGGACAAGTCACCCTGTTCACTTCAAAAAGTGTTTCTTGGGAAAGAACCGTAGCATGAAGAAAATCCAAGAAAGTATCATTATTACGGAAATTAAGCTAACTACTCAAAATAAAACTAAATTAAACTAACTACTCAAAATAACACTAAAAAGCTAAAAATAAAACTAACTATTAACAACTCTAAACCAATCACACCAAGCCCGGCAAGGGTACATAATATCTATAAATAACAAAGAACACCGGCAAGGGCACATAACAATTTCATAAACACATGTCAAAACTAAGTCACAGATAGATAAAATGTAGCCTTAAGATGTGCATATTCCACCCCAAACTTAAAACATTGCAGTGTCCTCACTGCATAATATCAACATAAATGGCAAAGTTTGAGGGTCTCCCTGAGGTCTGCATCAGACTAGCAGACTGCAGGAGAAGTGGCTGGTCAGTGCGGTTGCGCCCCATCATCATCATCCTCATCAGCAGCATCATCCTCATCAGCAGCGTCCTTAGCCTCAGACATGAAGGAGTACTCCTCGCTATCATCGGCGTCTGCAACTGGCAGTGGCTTGCTCGGCTGCCCCCACTTGAAGATTGCTTTTACCCCCCCTCCATATCTTCACTAGGAGCTTCCCCTTCTTCTTATTCTTCACCTACTCCTTTTTAACCGCATCCTGCAAATCAACATGTGCCTTGCAAGGCTGGTGTAGGAAGTTTCCATATGCTTCAGAGAAGCAGCCATTCTGTCCTGAGAAGCAGCCATCTTCGTCTGAGTGTCAAAATATTTATTTATCTCAGCTCTACAAATAATAGTCAGGTGGGGGTTCTGGCTGTGAAGTGGGGGGTCCAGTGGGGAGCTTGGACACAAGGTCCCGAATAAGAGTGAGCTGGGAGTTCATCTCCCCAAATGGACCTGCTGATGAACTAGGCTGTGAGGTAGATCCAATCTCGGCGGTAGTGGTGGTCATCTTTCTCTTCTTACTCTTTACTGCTCCACCTTCGCCCTTGACCCTAAATGGCTGGAAGGGTTTGTCATCAGGCACCCGTAGATCATCAGGGCGTTCCTCAACCTTTGCCCATCAGCATAACTCAGTGATCAGAGATGGAAATAGTATCCCAGGCTCATTGTCAATCACAAATTGCCACATATCCTGTAGAATATAGTGACCTGGGTTCACTGGAACACCGTCGATCAGGCAGGCTATGATCAGAGCCCTGACATAGGATACGTCTGTCACATTACCACTGGGGGAGACTCTGCTGCTCAATATGTACAACCATATCTTGGCTTCGGCCGTGAAGTCAGTCGACTTCAAGCCCTTCCTCTTGGTCGCCCATTTTGATCGTACACTTTCTGGGTATAGTTTGGAAGCCATCCATGCTGCATTTTCACAATTATCCCACTCCACCACTGGCTCCATCGGGTGGTTTTGAATTCCCAGGATAGCATTTATATCTTCCACCCCGAATCTCACTTGCTTTCCTCGGATGATGAGGTGAGGATCTCGAAAGGTTGACCGCCTGAGATTGGCATAGAACTCACGAGCCCATGTTTCGTTTGCAATGCATGGAGTGGGAATGAATCATGACCACCCAGATGATACTAGCCGTTCATAGAATGCGGGAAGTTTCTCATTCACTTTGTCCATGGAAATGCCTCGCTCAAGTATCAATTTTTTTGTGAGGAGGTGCTCAAAATACTGGCGCTGACAGGCAGCCGACATGAACCTCAATTTCATAATTTTGGCTTGGGTTCGGGTCCATTTTTGGATCAAAGTACCTATAAAAATTCAAAATGAAGTTATTTAAGCAGTGGGATATCGTTAAGCATAGTAAAACACTGCAAATAGGCCAAAGAACCAAGTCGAACGGGCCCGGGAAGGCCCTGTTGCAAAGCTACTGGATTTGGGTAAGGCTGGGCAGTTTCCGCACCTGCGGAACTTTGACCGCAGGTGCGGTTTTGCACCTGCAGAAAACTGAGTTGCTCCTGCGGAATTTGTCACACTTGCGGAAAACTGAGTCGCTCCTGCGGAATTTTGTCGCACCTGTGGTCCTTCGTCCAAAACTCAACTGCCCAGATTTTTTTGTGTCACTTTTGACTTGGGCTTTGCTTTTGGTCACTAATCTGTACTCAAGACTTCCAGATTAGTGTACCAAACTTTGTTCTAACTTCATTAACACTACAATTAAGGTACTCGGCACTCGATTATCACCTATACCAATTCCCGAACACTTTGCGAGCGTATAAAGGTTCTTTTGAAAAACGACATTCCCCACATTTTTTTGCTCCACTGAAACTAACACACCATTCCTACTCTCAACCAAATCTTCACTCTAACTCTACCCAAAATCAGAGGGGCCATGGGAATGGGAGTAAACGACCATTAATGGCTTTAACAAGAAATACCCATAACACAACAACAAAAATAGTATGGGGATAGAATAATGCCAAAGTGAAGTAGAGAGAATGAAAATACCTGTAGAGTCTCTTGTGATTTATAGAGAGTGAGAGTTGAGAGAATTGAGCCCACAGTTATTTTTCTTCTTTTGAGTTTAGGGATTATAGAAAACTTACAGATTTGGGAATTTTTTAGTTGTGAGACTTCCGCACTTGCGATGTTATTGTCGCACCTGCAGGTGAGCATGTGCGAGAATGATGTCGCACCTACGATGGAGGCCGCACCTGCGAGTTAGAGATTGCTTCTGCGGAAGCGCACCTGCGGAAATCTGACCCTAGGTGTGGAATTCCTGGGCTCAGCAACAAAAATTTTGTGAGAATTTTGCGATCGCATTGTTGCTCGAAAATTCAACTATGCGATGGCATTTTTGACATGGGGCATCGCATAGTTGAGCAGAATGTTTGCCCATCAATTTTCTTTGTTTTCTTGCACTGTTTTTGATCACCCGGTACCCCCGACCTGCTCAAATCAACTCCAAAAAAAATGAAACTTAGCAGATTGGTTAGAAAAAATATAATAAGCTATTCTAAAAAGGGAAATTTCAAAAATGACCAAAAATTTTGAAAAACGATGGGTTGCCTCCCACCAAGCGCCGCATTTAACGTCGTGGCACGACGCAAATCAACTTTTACCACTTTTCTCGCCACTTTGACGATATGAATTGGGCAGCTAGCTTGGAATCAAGCTTGTGACCACGGGCGGTGGGGGTGGTAAGTAGATGACCGAGCCAAACCTTAAATTCTTCATTTTGCATTTGTTGGCTCTCATGTGAGGAAGGTCATTTTGTTTACTTGTTTCCTCAACTTGCAAGATGTATGGTATGGATTTTTCCTCCTCGCAATCCCCCATTGATCTGTTTAGTTCAACTTCAGTATCACCTCATAACTCCAATGTTGAAAAATTCTTGGAATGTGCTTTCAAACCTCCAACTTGCAATTTTTTCTCGATTTTGACATCCTCATTTTCCCCCGGAATAGAGTCAATTTCAACCAAGTTTTCAATCACTCCGGTTGACTCTAATTCCATATATTTGTTGGCATCACTAATACTCATGGAGTCGGTTGGCGGATGTTCAAGGCTTGATTCCTCAAAGTAAAACTCACTCTCACCCTGGAATTGGACTCTTCTTAGATTCCATCCACACTTTCAACTTGAGAGCCATGGTGAGCCTCCATTAATGCTTGCATTTGATCCTCCAAAGTGCGGATGTCCTCATCATTTTGAGTCACTTCATGCTTCAATTACTCGAGTACAAAGTTGTGTTTTTCCTCATTTTCACGAACGGCCTCCAACATGAGCATCATCCTCTCATTTTGAGCATTTGAGAGTTCTTCTTGGCTTTGTTCAAGTGCCAAGGAAGAGTTTTCAACTTCTTGATTGTCACTCATCTCCAATGTTTTTTTTATCTTGAAGCTTCAATCATTGCATCCATTTGTGAGTGCAACCTTTCTAGTGCCAAATCATTTTGAAGATTCGTATCCAAAAGCTCTTCCAAGACATTTTTCTCATGATTCCCTTTTTCAAGTAAGCATTCCAACATGAGCTTGAACTCTCCGTTTCTACCATGCTCAATTTCTTCCTTTTCATGGCCCCTAAATTTCCATCACAAAAAGTGGATCCATCAAAGTAGGGGCTCGGGAAAGGGACGGATAAATACGAACAATCATCCCAATGACCATTTTGGTGACCACACCTATCACGAATACTCCACTCATGGGTTTGAAATTGTGCGCACAATTCATTCCCGGGAGAATTTAAACAATTTTTTCACGAGTGTGGTCCTCCACAATAAGGACAAGCGTCATCAAAATATGAAAAACTACCAACCGACCAATATTCATTATATGATGCCATAAATTTTTTTCTTTTTTTGTTTATAAGAAAAATTAAGAAACTACACAAGAAAAATAATTACACAAATATTCACAAGTTTGGATCAAAGCAGTTAAGCTTACTTCTCAAACAACCTAAACTACGCCAATTGTTCCCAGGCAACGGCGCCAAAATTTAATACGCTCAAATTACACCTTAAAATAGTGTAAGCGATCGATGTCAAATATAGTAACCCAACAAGGTTGGGGTAGAATCCCACAGAGAACAATATGGGGGTGATTAGGAATGCAAGAGAATTATCACTTATCGCGCAATGCCAAACAAATAAGAATTTGGGTTTATAAAGATGATTTATAACTAAATGCTAAAATATAAACTAACCTAGAAAGCGAGTAAAATGATCAATGGAAACAAGAATAGATGCTTCGGGAATTAAACTCAAGTAACGATCCACTGTTTTTCACGATTTCACAAATATGAGTGAGTTTATGTTAATTAGCTACGGATAATAATTCTTAATTAGCTTTTTCCAAAGACTAACAAGACTTCTTAATTGAATTATTCCTAACCCAATTAAGATATTAAGCACACCCGGATATGGCTACAAGTAGTTCAATCCTATCCCTAGGTAGGATCTATAAAATGAGGGTTAAAGCCTCAAGTTCTTGTTAATTAATTTTTTCCAACCCCAAACTATCTTTTCAAAAATTAATTCGGAGTTAATGGGCGAGTCCCAGGGTTAGCTAATCCCTTTGGAAACATTAAATAACAAGAATAATTAAAGAAACAATAACTCACTTCCTAAATATAATAAAATCATTCAATACATAAGAACAACAAGGTATTTAATCCACACTTTAAAAATGCAAATTTCCATAAACAAGATTCAAGTGTTGGAAATAAATACTACACACTTAGATATACATTACAAAGCAAGGAAATGAAGAAACAAACATAAATGGGTAAAAAAACCTTAACCACAAGAGTGAAATCTTTAAATCCCAAGTGTGTGTGCAAACCCTAGCTTCAAGACGTGTTCTTCTCTCCACAAAATTATATTTACAAAGCCAAAAATATGTTTAACCTCAGCCAAAGATGATATCTCAAATTGACTCTTAGGTCGAGTATATGAGAGTGGGGAAGGAGAAATGTGATTTTACATATTTGCCCAGGTCTGATGCCCAATGATCGCACCTGCGGAAGAATCTTCGCAGGTGCGATTCCGCAGGAGCGGAAATGTACTCGCAAGTGCGATTCTGGAGCTCTTGGTCAATTACCGTAGAAGCGGACAACTGGTCGTACCTGCGGGATCGCAAGTGCGAAATATACTCCGCAGGTGCGACTTCTGTGTGGCTGGGCTGGTTTTCGCATGTGTGTTCACATCTTCGCAGGTGCGAGATCGCACTTGCGACTTAAAATCCGCAGGTGCGGAACCGATGAAACATTTTCTGCAATTTTCATCCCTTTTTGTTCAACTTTCATTCCAATTCAACACCAACCACTTCTCGGCATCACTTTCCTGAAAATTAAGCAATTACACACTAATAACAACCTCAAATTATCATTGAACAATGCAAAGTCTAATGAAAATAGGCCAAAATGAGTGGTAAAATCACCACTCATCAATCTTCAGCTCCCATGCCTACCTTAGCAGTCGGGTCTTCCTTTGGGACAACCGCCATGCCACCACCATCATCCTCCGGGACTCCCAAGTCAGTTCCAGTGCCATCCTCATCTACCTACCCTCTCACAGCGTTTCAAGTCTCCTAGACTTTGGCGAGCCTCAACAACTGGATGCAGACAGCCACTTCTAAGTTGTCTGACATCTCCAGTACTATTGCAATGCAGTCCTCTGCTCCAGTCGTGCCATAGGTGCCTCCGTTAGTAGAGGAAACTTTGAAGAAGATTATGGACAACCAGAAGGCTATCATGGACACTCTGGTAGCTTATGGAGGTGCCATTGAGGATTTGGCCAACCAAGTGAAGAAAATGAGAAAGTCCCAGGTTTTCAGGAAGACAGTGGAAATATTGAGGCAAGAGGTGAAGAAGTTAGCATCAGCGGGTGACTTTCCCTTTGATCTATTGATGAAGACCGGTCCATCAGTACCGACCGATCCAGCAGCACCATCAGTGGAGGGACCATCAGGAGAGGCTGGCCAGCCTGATGAGCCAGATTCACTGCTCCCACTGTTGAGGAGATGCTCATGTGGTTCCTCTGCTCAGAGATAAGGATATTCAGTTAGAGGAGACCGAGGGTGGTGATGCTGATAGTCACCCCGAGACCACATAGGGAGTTTTTTTTTACTCTCTACCCTCTTTTTATTTGTTTTTGCTAAGCATTAGGGACAATGCTTACTCTTTTTCTGGGGGTGGTCTATTTTGATAGCTTTATGATTTGGATGACTGTTTATGACATTTGATCACTTTTTGGGCCTGTAATAACTTAAATACTCTTTTTCTGTTTTCTCTTATATTTACTCTATCCCTCATTATGTGTATAACCATCTCCCTTGTATATATTCATTGCTCTTACTTTTAGTAGTTTATTTTGTAGCTTCATTGTTTTACTTTCCTAATAGTATAACTTCTTAGTTACTTTATTAGCTTATTTTTAATTTGTTAACTTCTTCTTATGTTTTAACGAACAATAAGCCTTTGGTTTTTTTAATGACACGGTTCTTTCCAAAGGTGGGTCTTGTGTGAACCGGGTGGCTCTTCCCAACGATGGATGCCGCGACAACCTTCTCAAAGGATTGAGTAGTTTTTGATGTTTAGGTAAAAACAAGTAGTAATGAATAAAAGGGTCAAACATGTTTCACTTTATACACTTAACTATGCGCTTATGGTTTAAAATAAGTTTTTGTAAAGAAATAGCTCTAGTTAGTGACCTTGTGAATCTTGTGTTGACTCAGACAACCATCAGATGGTTTAGATGAATCGTAGAGATTTTCAATCTTGAATGCGGTTGTTGTGGGCCCTCGACTTCTGTCTCTTTAGCAATCTGGTTGGGTGAGAGATGAGGTGTTTTGTTACAAGTCCAATTACCCGTGCGAATGGTCTAGAACTTGCCCCGAATGTGTTTCTAGGCGAAATTCTCAGTTAGCTTGGCTTGAGAAGTGATTGTAGGCTCTCCTTGACCCGTTTTGAGATTTTCCATAAACTACCAATGATATCATCCTTAATAAACCCTTTTGAGCCTATAGCCTTTCTTTTCAATAACCACATTACAAGTCTTTAACCGTTTTATAGTGACTCTCTCTTGGCACTCGGCTTTTCTTTATCACTCATGTGATTCAAATGGCAAGAACATAAGTTTGGGGGAGAAACAAGGATTTTGAAGATGGTTTCAAGGCACAAAAAGACAAAAGAAATGAAAAAGAGAAAAAGGCAAAGAAAAAGAAAGGAAGAACAAAGAAAAACACAAAAAGAAAGTGAATAAAATGCAAAAAGAAAGAAGAAGTGTGAAGCATGGAGAAAGTAAGGAAGGAGATCGTGAATAGCATAGCAAATAAAGAGTGATTTCAAGTTTCTCTAATCCCCCTAAGGGAAAAGAAAATGACTCAAAGAGTAGGTAAAGTATGACCCAACAAGAGAATATGAAGTGTTAAAGGAAAGATGAACAGATTCCAATCCGATATTACCCTCCATAATCCAAAAGCCTTCATTACATGCCGGAAAAGCCCTACGTGATTTTGAGTCGAGCATGCTTACATTAGTGGTGATCTACATGAGGGGCAAACATATGGTACTTAGAGCCGGGCTTGTGACATTCTTTTGAGAGTGATGGGCGAATCTTCCTCGAGTCATTGTTTTGAACTCTTCATTTGCGAGTGAGATGAGTTTCCGGAGAGTATAGGAGGAGGAGTTTGGGATCCTCAGCGACTTGCATGAAAGTGCGATCTTCCTTGATGATCAAAGTCAAACCTTGATGCTCAAGTGTCACATTAGAACCATTTGTGCTTCAATTTTTAAATCACATGCTTGTTAATGATTCATCAGCGTGTGGGTAATTTTTTATCCCAATTGATTTGTGTATTGACTTAACTTAGGATATCTGAAATATCCCTTGTTCTAATGGAGGCGGAAATTTCCTTAATTTCTTGAGGACAAGCAAAAACTTAAGTTTGGGGGAGTTGATAAGTAGGGATTTTGACTGCTTCTTTGCCCTCTTTTACTTGAGTTTTAGCTCGAAAATGTTAAAAGGTATCCCGAGAACTAATGGAATGAGCTTTATTGTAGGAATAATGGGAAATGAGCCAAAAAAGTGAAAATCAACTCAAAAAGGAGTCAAAATTGGACAAGGACAAAACAGTGCAAAAGTACTTAGAATGCGGACTGCACATTCTGTGTGCGGACTCAACCGATGAAGGAACCCTGTTAAATTAAGCTTCACATTGTGTGAACCTTATAATTCTAGTGCGGTCGCAGAAGAGAGGTTCAGAGACTTGGAAGTTTTGAGAAAGAAAAGATGTGCGGACCGCACAAGTATTGTGCGGCCGCATAAGTCAGTGTGTGGCCGCATTCACTATTATGCGGACCGCAGAGGAGTAGATTCAGAGAACCTCGAGTTGAAGCTATACGGACCACAGGAATTTTTTGCGGCTGCATAAGACAGTGTGCGACCACAATCACTATTACGCAAACTCTATAAAAAGAGATTCAGAGAACACCAAGTGAAGATATATGATACGCATGATTTTTGTGTGGCCACAAAAGCCAAAGGTGCGGCCGTACTCACTTTTGTACAGTCCGTAGATTAAAGTCCAGATCCCAGTTCAAGCCATGTGGGCGGCCGCACTCAGAATTATGCGGCCGCACAACCTCCGCAGGGGCATTTTTGTTAGATATTTTCAGCTTAGTATAAATAGGACTTTTTATCATTTTTAGATTAAGTTTGGTTTTTGTAAGATCACCTGTTCCGTTTTTCTTTACTGCTTTTGGTAAGTTTGTACTAGATTTGTCTCCAAACACTAGATTTTCATCCAATAATCAAATATTATGGATTCTATCTTTATTTCTTCTTTAATTTCTGTATTTTTTATGAGTGGCTAAATTTTTAGCTAGGGTTGTGACCCAACCCTAGTGTGGGTATTTGATGGATGCTTAACTTAGGGCTTGTTTGTGATTGGGTTAGTAATATTTAGCCTAGTTCTTGCTAGAACTCAATAATTAATGGTTGCAAACATTGATTCATGCCTAATTGACTTAGTCTCTACTTGAGAAAGAGAGACTAAGTCTAGGAAAACTTGGCTAACAAGGAATTGGGGTAAACTCAAGAAATTTATAGCCCCAATTAAAGGGTTGAAACTAGATATAGTAATATCCGACTTGAGCTAATATCACTTGTATTGTGCAAATACCCATTTGGACTTGAGAAAGCCTAATTGGGAAAATCACTCAAACTACCGAGAGGTATAGAGTGAGTACCCCGGTGTGATTACTATACCAAGACCTCGACTAATCAAACTTGCCCTGGATTTTACAACCCATTAGATAACCACCTAGGTAGAAGTCACGACCATATACCCTTTTATCAATTGAAAAAAAAAACTCAAAACCAAAAATATTGTCCCTTAGTTTTATACTTGAATACAATAGAACAAAGTAGAAGTAGAACATCAATCAACATTCTGGAAGTGTAGTTTGAGTCAAAACTTACAATCAACCTAAATATACACCTAATCCCATATTCTAACTCCCTGTGGATTCGATCCCGACCTTCGTTGGGTTTATTATTTCATCAACCATCTCGCTACTTAATTGTAGTGTGGATTTGGCCGAGATCAATAGCTCCATTGTATCATTTTGGGACTTGCATGCAAAATTTGACGTCATATCGGGTTGATTTGATACGATTCAGCGCGAGTTGTAGAAGTTGAATTCGGTGTGGTTTGGATGGGCTGCGGGCCATTTTCTTCTATTTTTGGACTGCTGATTTCTGTTACCTGGTGTTCTTCATTGCGTTCGCACATGTTCTTTTATGTTCGCGTAGTCTTATGGTGGACTCAGGTATTTTGTTCTTCCCGGTCGCGAAGAGGCGACCACGTTCGTGAAGCTTGAGGGACTTATTTTGTCGCGTTCACGATCTAAGTTATGTGATCGCGTATAAGGGAAGCTGGAATGGGCATCATGCCTTTATTGTCCATGATCGTGTGAGTGCAACCGCATTCGCATAGTGAGTTGGAGAGTGTGTGTGGCGTTCGCGACTTCTTTTACGAATTTGCAAAGAAGGTTTGGACAGCGGTTATCATTTTTGTATCCGCGATCGCGAGTGATGTTCTGTGATTGTGATGAGTAAATCACTGGGCAGAATATAAAGTACTGTATTTCAAGGGCTTTTGATATCTTATCACTTTTTGGGTTAGAGAGCTCGAATTTGGGTGATTTTGGAAGGCATTTTCACATCTTGGATTGGGGTAAGTGATCTTTACCCGGATTTGATTATATTTCATGATTCTATCTTGTTTTTATTATTAAATTAGTGATTTGAATTGGAGAAAATGTGAATTTTGTGAAAACTTTCAAAAAAATTAAAATGGGGATTTGAAGGCCAATTTGATGTCGGAATTGGATAATTTTGGTATGGTTGGACTCGTATCGGAATTGTTCGGTTTTATGAATTTTGTGTTTCGAAGTGCGGGGTTGACTTTTGGGTTGAATTTTTAGTTTTCATTAAAGATCATATCTTTATTATCTGGAATTATTTCCTATGGTTTTTATTTATGATATTAAGTTATTTTGGCTAGATTTGAGACGTCCAGAGATTTATTTCACACGAGAGGTTCACTTTAGAGTATTGATTTGTCTCCTTTGAGGTAAGTATCTTGCCTAACTTTGTGTGGGGGTACTACCTCTTAGGATTTGAGTCATTTGTGTTATTGTTGTGTCATGTGAAATCCGTGTACGCGAGGTGACGAGTACGTACTCGGGTGTATATGTGGAAATTGACCGGTTTAGACTCTTAGGCTTCTTTCATGTATTTATTTGGAATTGTTAGCACATGTTATATCTTTTATTCGTCATGTCTACTATGACATTCTTAATTTGAAGTTGTTACCTATCAGATTTTTTACTTATCGTGTTTGCTCTTATATGAGTTATTTGAAGTTGTTACCACTTTTATCATTATGTAATTTCTTTTATTGTTGAGTTACTCTTAGTTAAAATTATTTTTACATGATATCCTTATGTTGCCGGGTTATTTTCATGCATTTAGACACAGTACTACTTAGCGCTATGTCTTTCATTATTAGCCTAATTCATACACTAGAATCCGAAGTTTTCCATTCTATGGAGATACTTTCACTATCAATTTTATCCTTAAACAATTAATTTTAATTGAGGCTATCGAAAGTAATTAATATATTTAATTGAAGTTGTGTTTAAAGGGGGTGTTGTTTCTAGGTGAGTTACTTTCCCGTTCATTTTGTTGTTATTGAGATTCTATACACGTTGTGTTTAAGTCGTGGGCTATTTGTTGTGGAAATATTGATATTGTTGGATCTTTGGAAAGGTTGTGGCCTATGGGCACTTGTGGTACGAGTTGATATGTCGTGTAGTTGTGATGTTAGCACATGTGAATTATTGTGCGGTTTGGTTGTTGTTATGCGGAGTATAAGGTTGGAATTTCACCATAGTTGTGATGCGGGACATAAGGGTGGCATCTCATTATTGTTGAACTTACGGAGTAATACGTGTGGCTATTGTATTTTTGTCCGGGCAGAGCGATAAGGGTGGCTATATACAGAATGATATGGGTGGATATCAAAGTGATACGGGTGGCTAATGATAATGTCAGGGTGGAGTGATTCGGGTGGCTATCAGAGAGATAAGGGTGGCAATGTCAGGGATAATGTGTGATGGCTTGTGGACATTTTGTTGGTGATATTCGTGCGATGGTGTTCTTTTCCTTATGTATGTCATGCACCTTATGTGAATTGTTGTGTATCTTCGATGAACTACTCGATGTATTTGATATTACTTGTTGACTTGGGTTGTAGCAGTACAATCGTACAAACATACACTGTAGCATGCCACTTATACTAGCTCAGGAGTATGAAACTTGACATTTATTGATAATGCCCATGTGTTCTTGTATTATCTGTTTTCATGTTGATATTGAGAATGTGACCATACCAGTCGGATTGTTATTGTTGGCCTATAACCACGCGGGGCGGATTGAGAATGTGAGCTAGTGATCATGTCGGGCATATTGAGATATTGGCACGTGAGTTGTCTGTGCGGTTGTGATTTGAAATGTGGGCACAAGGTGGTGCGAGCATATGATGGTGGTTGAGACCCGCGACTTGTGACTATGAGATGAGGTATCTCGGGTAATTTCGTTACAAAGCTTGTGTTATAACGACTTGTTTAATTGGTTGTCATTTGTTTTTCTTATTTTGTTTCAACGTTACTTTCACGATGTTCTTATTGCTTTACTTTTTATGTCGCATGTTGATTCTTGTTTCCATTGACTGATTCATGAATTCATTATTAGCTTTATACTTTTATACTGCATAGGTTATTTTGACTAGTAGGTGTCTTGACTTGTACCTTGTCATTACTCCACCGAGGTTAGTCGTGATACTTACGGGGTACTGATTGTGGTATACCCATACTACACTTATGCACATTTTTGTGCAGAGCCAAGTATTGGAGATATCGGACTCAGGAAGAATTAGCTTATTGATCGTGAGGATTCAAGGTAGAGCTTCTTGGTCGTCACAGTCCCTCAGAATCCTTTCCTTTTATTGTACTGTCAGCTTGCCATTTGAACAGTATTGTATTTCGATCTTTGAGATCTTTCCATGTATTCAACTAGCGTTCATGACTCTTTATTACCAAACATTGGGAGGTTGTTATGATTATTGTCGTGTAGGCTTATTTTTCTTTTGTTTTGATATTCATATTAGACTCTATTTCAAATTGTCATTTGTTAAAACTGGCTTAATTATTGTTAGTAAATCAGCTTACCTAGTCTTAGAGAGTAGGTGCCATCACGACGCCTACAGTGGGGTTTTGGGTCATGATACATAGTCCGAAAAAGTTCAAATAAATTAAAATGTAAGGAGTAATATTTTTCATTTAAACATTATTTATTTTAATTTTTGCACAATTTCAATTTTAAATCTAAGCAAATAATCGCTAGAAGTGTCTGTTCAAAAAACTATGACTGTTTTAACGATCTGAGGTGTTATAAGTACATATTTTACCATAATATGTTACCATTACTGGTGAATAATGACTCGCAAATAGAGGTGGTAAATAGGCGGGCCGGTCGAATATGGGCGGGTCGAAAATCGATAATGTAAAAATGGTAAATAGTTCGACCAGACCTATATTTAATACGGATAGAAAATGGATTAACCACAAATAATATGGGTAACCATATTATCCATGGATTTTTTTAACATGATCATTTTTGGGAGAATTTCTAGTCTCCAAGCTTGATGAACTCTCAATTTGAGTCCTTACAAATGTAAAAGTTAAACCCATTAGTTATCCATTTTCTATGTGGAGATATGGTTCTTATCCATATTTGACCCGTTTTAAAAGGTTAATTATCCAACCCATTTTGTAATGGATAATATGGAGGATATCTATTTTTTATCCATTTTGCCACCACTACTCACAGGTATTACGCACACTAATCCCTCAGTGTAATTTAAAATACTCATACTTACATGCAGGTTGATGTTCCATTATGATGACCCAAAAGGTCATCCCGTGTAATTTTAGCTAAATATGTGTCCCGAGGCCATGAAAACCTCATTTTATCTCACCTCGATGTGCGTGTGCAGTCCGGGCGCGTAGCCGGGAAGTCGTTATGTGGAAAATTGATAAAATGCTGATTTTATAATAATTATTTGAATAAAGTTGACTTTGGTCAACATTTTTGGTAAACGGAACCGAACCCGTGATTTGATGGTCCCAGAGGGTCCGTAGGAAAATATGGGACTTGGGCGTATGTCTGGAATCGAATTCCAAGGTACCGAGTCCGAGAAATGCATTTTTGAAGAAAATTGTTTTCTGAAAAGTATAAAGGTTTTTAAAAATGAGATTTGATGTGAAACCTGTGATATCGGGCCCGTATTATGGTTCCGGAGCCCGGAATGGGTTCAATGTCTTATATGTGTTATCTATGGAATTTTGTGGGACACGGACTTAGTTTGACGCGAATCGGATCGAAAATGGAAAATTTAGAAATTTTGGAAGTTTAAAGGAATTTCATTGATTTTAAGGTTTAATTCAATGTTTATGATGTTATTTTGGTGATTTGATTACACGAAAGGTCCGTAGTATGTTTTTGAGGTTGTGTGCATAGTTGGTTTGGAGCCCCGAGGGCTCGGGTGAGTTTCGGGTAGGTGTCGGGGTGCAAAAAAACCTTAAAATAATCTGGTGTTTGCTGCAGAATCTAGTGTCTAGTGATTCCTTCTCCGCGATCGCGATACTTTGCATGCGATTGCGATGAGTCAGTCGAGGGGGGAGTAAATGACCATACGTGAATGTTGGGCCTTGGTCGCAATCGCGGGGCCTTGGGCCAGTGCTCTACGCAATCACGGAGGGCCACACGCAAACGCATAGTGCAAATGTGAGCTAGGGGCTGGGTACTATTTTGGTCAATGCGAAAGCGGTTCATAGGTCGCGATCGCGTAGGTCAGCGTCCGTTTCACTCTGGGATCGCACTCCTTTCTTCGCGATCACGTAGCATGGGAGTCATTAAGCTCTGCGATCGCTTCCTACCTATCGCGATCGCGTAAGGTAAATTCGCCCAGTCACTTTAAGTGTCAAAAACAGAATGTTCATTACGGGATTTTACAAAAACGCATAAACCCTCTTCTTCTCCAAACCCCATAGATGACCCTTGAAGAGTTCCTTCACCATAACCTCTTAGGTAAGTGATTCTAACATTGTTTTCTTCCATTTTTCATCAATATCTATTAGATTCTAGGCCTAAAAAGATGAAATCAAAGGTAGAAACTGGGGTTTTGGGTAGAGTTAGGGCTTTTTGAATATTTGGGAATTTGGCCTCGTTTTGGGGTCGAATTTCAAGAAAAATTATATATCCGGGCTCGTGGGGGAATGGGTGATCGGGTTTTGGTCCGAATCTCGTGTTTTGACCAAGCGGGCCCGGGGTCGATTTTTTGGATTTTTGGGAAGAATGTTGAGAATTCTATAATTAATCTTGGGAATTGAATTGTTTAGCATTTACTTATATTATTGAGTCGATTATGTATAGATACGATTGTTTTGGAGTCGGGTTCGAAAGGAAAAGCGGTGTTAGAGGCTTGATTTGGATTCTTGGAGTCGAGATAAGTGTTTGGCCTAACCTTAGCTTGAGGGAATAGGTGTTGAGTCTTAGGTTCTGCTTGTTTATTGCATGTTCAACGTATAGGTGAGGTAACGAGTACCTATATGTTGTTATCGAGCATAACTGTGGGTCAGATATTTGCAATTTTATGATATTTATTGAATTTTACTGTGTTTACTATTTGGTATCCATTTGTTAGCTATTCATTTGATGGAAATTTTTGGTTATGAGTATTTTTGAGTAGTGATCGGTTGGGGAACTTTATGTTGGATTATACGCTTGTGTAGGATTGGTTATAGTTGTTTCCCTTGTCGGGACGGTATTATTCTTGTTGATTATTCCGTGCATTTAAGGTTTTTTATTGTTGTTTCATGCCAATTGTTGTTTTTATATTGTTTATGCACGAGGAGACATTCCGTGCCGAGTGTTTGTGAGGTTATGCACGAGGGGACATTTTGTTCCGAGTGTTTATTTATTTATTGCACGATGGGACATTCCGTGCCGAGTGTTTGTGAGGTTATGCACGAGGGCATTCTGTGCCGAGTGTTTATTTATTTATTGCACGAGGAGATATTCCGTGCCGGGTGTTTATTTATTTATTGTACGAGGGTACATTCCGTGCCGAGTGATTGTGAGGCACGAGTGGACATTCCGTGCCGAGTATTTATTTATTTATTTATGCACGAGGGGACATTCCGTGACGAGTGTTTGTTTATTTATTTATGGATGATGGGACATTCCGTGCCGAGTGTTTTTGGTGAGGTTATAGCATGAGGGAACATGCCGTGCCGTTTCTGATTATTTACTTGTTCAGAGTTGTTAATTCCTGCTGTTATTTATACATTTCAGTTGTTATCGTATCCTTTCATTTCAGTGAATTGTTGCCCTTTTTTCTCCAGCATGTTAGCACCATTTTTGTGCTTATCTTTTATTTCTTGTCATTATTTCTTTATTACATTATTGAACTGTACAGGTATTCGTTATTTGTCGTGTCCTAGCCTCGTTACTACTTCGCTGAGGCTAGGCTCGGCACTTACTCAGTACATGGGGTCGGTTGTACTGATGCTACACCTGCATTTCTTTACGTTGTGCAGATTACGGAGCCGGGCCTAGTGGACATGGTGTGATGGAGTATCCTTCAACCACAGCGACACTGAGGTAGTCTTGCAGGCGTCAGCAGGCCTTGGCGTCACCATCTATTTCTTTCCTTCTGTCTTATCTTGCATTTCTAGACAGTTACAGTTGTTTATTTCAGACTCATATATTTATTAAATCTTAGACTGTCTGTGAAATTGTGATACCAGTTTTGGGGGTGTATTTAAGGAAATTTCGTAAGATTTATTATTTAAGTTGTTGAATTTCTTATCTTCCGCATTTCTAATTATAACTTTTCTAGTTTACCACTATTACTTCAATTGTCTATAATAAAGAAATAAATGTAATAATCGGAACGTCGGCTTGTCTAACGGGTTCAACGTTAGACGCCATCATGGCCTGAAGGTGGGATTTCGGGTCGTGATAAGTTGGTATCAGAGCTCTAGGTTTCTTAGGTCTCACAATTCACGGACAAACTTGGTAGAGTATGAGGGATCGCTACGGAGACGTTCGTACTTATCCCCTAGAGGCTGCAAAGCCAGGAAATAACTTCACATATTTTCTTCTATGGCGTGCGATTTGAGTTCTAAATGCTAACTCATTTTCTATTATATTCTCTCACAGATGGCGAGAACGTGTTCTTCCTCATCTACCGATCAGCAACCAGATCCTCCTGTTGCAGCTCCTATGAGAGGCTGAGGCCGAGGCAGAGCCAGGGCTCAGCCCAGAGTAGCAGCCCCAGTAGAGGACCCACAGGTAGACTTTTCCGGTGAGGTTCCTGCTCAGATGGTTCCGGTCGGACCAGCTCAGGTCGCAGAGGGGTTCATTGCCATCTCGGTTCTTCAGGACGCTCTGGTCCGTTTAGTGGGCCTTAGGGAGGGCGTGGCTCAGGCCGGTCTTCTTCCTATAGCCAGCCGTCTGTCAGGCTGGGGGAGGGACCCAGACTTCTACTACCCACACACCAGAGCAGCTAGCTCCTCAGTTCCAGAATCCAGCACCTCAGACAGCTGGAGTAGCTCAGCCAGGGATTCTGGCACCGGCAGTTGAGGGGGCAGCTATGTCTGTCGACGCTTTGTGGAGATTGGATCGGTTCACCAAGCTATTTTCTACTACATTTACTGGTGCACTATCAGAGGATCCCCGGGATTACTTAGACAGTTGCTATGAGGTTCTTCGGAACATGGGTATCGTGGAGTCCAATGGAGTTGATTTTCTTACATTCCGTCTTTCTGGTACCGCCAAGACTTGGTGGAAGGACTACTGTTTGACTAGACCTTTTGGGTCTTCGCCTTTGACTTGGGCTCAGTTCTCCAAGTTATTCTTGGGGAAGTTTCTTCCAGTTACTCTAAGGGAGGATCTTCGGAGGCAGTTTGAGCGCCTCCAGCAAGGATCTATGACTGTTACACAGTATGAGACCAGGTTCATTACTCTGGCCCGACATGCTATCATGATACTCCCCACTGATCGCGAGAGGGTGAGGAGGTTTATTGAGGGTCTAGCTCAGCCTATTAGACTCCAGATGACCAGAGAGACAGGTACCGATATTTCATTTCAGGAGACGGCCAATGTGGCCAGACGGATTGAGATGGTCTTATCACAGGGAAGTGCTCAGGGGTCTGACAAGAGGCCTCGTCATTTTGGCCGATTCAGTGGTGCCTCATCTGAAGGCAGAGATTCTTTTGGCAGAGGACATCCTCCTAGACCATTCCAATCGGCACTCCAGGTATCCCGCAGTGCACCACTAGCTCCTATCAGTGCTCTGCTGCTTCAAAGCTTCCGGAGTGGTTATTCGGATCGTCAGGGACAGCATTCTCAGCAGCCGAGGTCTTGATTAACTTGTGGTGGTGTGGGACACATTTCCAGGTTCTTCCCCCGAGCTCTATTGGTTCTCAGTATCAGGGTTCTCGTGCTATGATTCTCGCACAAGGTGCACCCCTACCCCCCAGCCAGCTAGGGGTCGAGGTCGATGTGCCAGAGGTGGAGGCCAGACAGTTAGAGGTGGAGGACAGGCCACGAGAGGTAGAAGTCAGGCCACAGTAGGTCGACCCATGGATGTTCAGATTGGAAGGGCGCCTCCCCGATGCTATGCTATTCCTGCCAGGCCTGAGGCTGAGGCCTCTAATGCAGTCATTACAGGTATGGTTTCAGTTTGCAGCAGAGATGCTTCGGTTTTATTTGATCCGGGTTCTACATTCTCCTATGTGTCTTCATATTTTGCCCCTTATCTAAGTATTCCCCGTGATTCCCTGAGTACTTCTGTATATGTGTCTACACCGGTGGGTGATTCTATTACGGTAGATCGAGTTTACCGTTCATGCGTAGTGGTTATGGCTGGTTTGGAGACTCAGGTAGATCTTTTAGTTCTTGATATGGTTGACTTCGATGTTATTTTGGGGATGGATTGGCTATCCCCAAACCATGCTATTCCGGACTGTCATGCCAAGATAGTGACCTTGGCCTTGCCAGGAGTACCTGGTTTGGAGTGGAGAGGGACTCCTAGTCATTCTTCTGGTGGAGATATTTCATATATGAAGGCTCGGCGCATGGTCGAGAAGGGTTGTTTGGCATATTTGGCCTATGTTCATGACTCTAGTGCTGAGGTTCCTTCTATGAAGTCTGTGCCCGTGGTTAGTGAGTTTCCAGAGGTATTCCCTGCTGACCTGCCGGGTACGCCACCTGACAGGGATATTGACTATGCCACCTGACAGTGATATTGACTTTTGTATTGAGGTGGCTCTGGGCACCCAGCCCATTTCTACCCCGACGTACCGTATGGCCCCGCCAGAGTTGAAAGAGTTGAAGGATCAGTTGCAGGATTTGTTGGATAAAAGCTTCATCAGGCCTAGTGTTTCCCCTTGGGGTGCCCCAGTGTTGTTTGTCAAGAAGAAAGATGTCTCGATGAGGATGTGTATCGACTACCGGCAGTGGAAAAAGGTTACTGTTAAGAAGAAGTATCATTTGCCAAGGATTGATGATTTAGTTGACCAGCTTCAGGGTGCTACAGTGTTTTCAAATATTGACTTGAGATCTGGTTACCATCAGTTGAGGATTAGGGCGTCTGATGTCCCTAAGACAGCCTTTCGCACTCGGTCTAGGCATTATGAGTTCTTGTTGATGTCATTTGGGTTGACAAATGCCCCCGCTGCTTTTATGGAGTTGATGAACCGAGTGTTCAGGCCCTATTTGGATTCGTTTGTTATAGTCTTCATTGATGAAATTTTGATTTACTCTCATAGCCGAGAGGAGCATGAGCAGCACCTTCGAGTCGTCCTCTAGACTCTGAAGGACAGTCAGTTATATGCCAAATTTTCCAAGTGTGAGTTCTGGTTGAGTTCGGTTGCATTTCTAGGCCATGTGGTATCATAAAAAGAGGTATTCAGGTGGATCCTAAGAAGATTTCAGCAGTCAAAGATTGGCCTAGACCCACCTCAGCTACAGAGATTCGGAGTTTCTTGGGATTAGCAGGTTATTATCGTCGGTTTGTGGAGGGCTTTTCATCCATTGCAGCTCTGATGATCAAGTTGACCCAGAAGGGTGCCCAGTTCAGGTGGTTTGATGAGTGTGAGGCGAGATTTCAGAAGCTCAAGACAGCATTGACCACGACACCGATGTTAGTTTTGCCCACGGGTTTGGGGCCTTATACTGTGTATTGTGATGCTTCACGGGAGGGACTTGGTGCAGTGTTGATGCAGGATGGCAAGGTTATAGCCTATGCTTCTCGTCACTTGAAGGTTCATGAGAAGAACTATCTAGTTCATGATTTAGAGTTAGCAGCTATTGTTCATGCATTGAAGATCTGGAGGCATTATCTGTATGGTCTGTCCTGTGAGGTGTTCACAGATCATAAGAGTTTGCAGTATTTGTTCAAGGAGAAGGAGTTGAATATGAGGCAGAGGAGATGGTTAGAGTTGTTGAAGGACTATGAAATTACCATCTTATATCATCCGGGGAATGCCAATGTGGTGGCCAATGCTTTGAGCCGGAAGTCAGCCAGTATGGGTAGTCTTGCGTATATACCAGTCGGTGAGCGACCGCTCGCTTTGGATGTTCAGGCTTTGGCCAACCGGTTCATGATATTGGAGGTTTCTGAGACTGGCAGTGTTTTGGCCCATACTGTGGCACGTTCTTCATTGTATGATCGTATTCGGGCCAGGTAATATGATGATCGTCAATTATGTGCTCTTAGAGATACGGTCTGGCATGGAGATGCCAAGCAGGTCACAGTTGATGATGAGGGAGTTTTGAGGATGCAGGGTCGTATTTGTGTACCTGATGTTGATGGCATTCGGGAGTTGATATTGCAGAAGGCCCATAGTTCCCGATATTCCATTCATCCGGGCGCCGCAAATATGTACCAGGATTTGCGGCAGCATTATTGGTGGCGGAGGATGAAGAAGGATACTGTAGCATATGTCGCTCGGTGCTTGAACTGTCAGCAGGTTAAGTACGAGCACCAGAGACCCGGTGGTTTGATGCAGCAGATTGAGCTTCCCGAGTGGAAGTGGGAGCGTATCACCATGGATTTCGTAGTTGGGCTCCCACAAACTTAGAGGATATTTGATGCAGTGTGGGTTATTGTGGATAGGCTGACCAAGTCAGCACACTTCATTCATATATTAGTTTCGTATTCTTCGGAGAAGTTGGCAAAGATCTACATCAGGGAGATTGTTCGCCTTCATGGTGTGCCCGTGTCCATTATTTCTGATCGAGGTACTCAGTTTACCTCCCACTTCTTAAGGGTAATTCGGAATGAGTTGGGCATACGGGTTGAATTGAGCACAGCGTTTCATCCTCAGACGAACGGACAGTCCGAGCGTACTATTCAGATTTTGGAGGATATGTTGCGAGCATGTGTCATTGACTTTGGAGGTTCATGGGACCAATTTCTTCCTTTAGCTGAGTTTGCCTACAACAACAGCTATCAGTCGAGCATTCAGATGGCTCCGTATGAGGCGTTGTATGGTAGGCGGTTTTGGTTGCCAGTTGGGTGGTTCGTGTCACGCCCCGAACTTGGGGAGGCGTGGCTAGAACCCGGTGCGGCATTGGCCCGAGAGAACAACTCTGTAACTCATTATTTTCTTTGTGACTATCATGGGCCATCATGGCCACAACTCGTAATGTACAACTTTTAAGTAGGCAACACTGTATCAATAAATAATCATTCATAAAACATGATTACATATGGGCCGTTAAGGCCTCTGATACTGTACAAACTGAACCTCCGTCTACAAATCCTCTAAGATTATTTGACATTAAATGGGAAAGGGTACCGGCCTACCCATAAGTCTATTGTAAAACTCTGACACGATGAATCATAGACTTGGTTGCACTCTGAATAGGTTGGAGTCTTACTGATCCCTCGCTGAATGCGAATCTCGTCTACTATGATGGCTCGTAAAACTGATTATCTATACCTGCAGGCATGAATGCAGGGTCCCAAACAAAAGGACGTTAGTACGAATAATGTACTAAGTATGTAATGCAGAACTGAAACATAACATTAAGTCAACATTAATTGAAGACATATAAGAATCAACCTGAGTTTCTGAAGTGGCACCGTATATGCATACTTATTATACTCATATATATATATATATATATATATATATATATATATATAATGCTTCTCTTTGAGACTATTATACATATCGTATGATGCATGACTGCCCAACTGATCAGTGGTAACTGGCCGACCGGACGTAGCTCGGTGGTAAATGCATGACTGCCCGACCGGCCGTAGCTTGGTAGTAATTGAATATACGTGACTGCCCAACTGGTGGTAAATAATGATACATAACTGCCCAACCGGCCGTAGCACGGTGGTAAATGAATATGCATGTCTGCCCAACCGGCGGTAAATAATAATACATGACTTGCCAACCGGTGGTAACTGCCCGACCGGCCGTAGCACGATGGTAAATGAATATGCATGAAGATGCGTGTATCACTATATTATAAACATTAACATACTTATCGTACGCCTCAATAGGGAGCTAGATACATACTTAGACATGCTTGAATATCACTTTACGGGAATGAATAACATAGACATCCTTAACTACTAAGAGTAGAAACACTTTTGAAATAGCATTACGTTTACGTATCGTTACTTGGATCATGCCAAAAGAAGGAAAGATTAGCCTTAACATACCTGAGCCGATTCTCTTGACAATCCCTTTCCAATGTAGCCAGATGGAACGACTCGGGATACCTGTCACTTAATCCGGATATATGTCCTTTTTTTTTTAGATCTTGCCAAACTTGAAGGCATTTAGGATGAGGGGTTACATATGCCTTCATCAATAATTTCTCTGAGGAAGATATGATAGTGCTCAAAGCCAACTTTGCATCCATTATTCCTTCATCTCTGAGCCAATTATACATTGAAAGCCTAAGCCTAATTCTTGGAATTGTGTAGTTGAGGTAAGATGGAAAACGAAACCAAATTAGACAGCGGATAACCCAAATTGATTCACAAGGAAATCAATTTTTGCCTCAGTTACCTCTTTCCTTTAGTTGAGTATTTGCGGATATATTTTCAGCACTGACGCGACATGCTTTGTATCCAAACCAGCATTTGCCAAAACAATCAATTGAAACTTGCTGGAAAGTCATGTGTACCTGATGTTGATGGCATTCGGGAGTTGATATTGTAGAAGGCCCATAGTTCCTGATATTCCATTCATCCGGGCGCCGCAAAGATGTACCAGAATTTGCGGCAGCATTATTGGTAGTGGAGGATGAAGACGGATATTGTAGCGTATGTAGCTCGGTGCTTGAACTGTCAGCAGGTTAAGTACGAGCACCAGAGACCCGGTGGTTTGATGCAGCAGATTGAGCTTCCCGAGTGGAAGTGGGAGCGTATCATCATGGATTTCGTAGTTGGGCTCCCACGAACTTAGAGGATATTTGATGCGGTGTGGGTTATTATGGATAGGATGACCAAGTCAGCACACTTCATTCATGTATTAGTTTCATATTTTTCGGAGAAGTTGGCAAAGATCTACATCAGGGAGATTGTTCGCCTTCATGGTGTGCCCGCGTCCATTATTTCTGATCGAGGTACTCAGCTTACCTCCCACTTCTGGAGGGTAATTCAGCGTGAGTTGGGAACACGGGTTGATTTGAGCACAGCGTTTCATCCTCAGACGAACGGACTGTCCGAGCGTACTATTCATATTTATGAGGATATGTTGCGAGCATGTGTCATTGACTTTGGATGTTCATTGGACCAGTTTCTGCCTTTAGCTGAGTTTGCCTACAACAACAGCTATCAGTCGATCATTCAGATGGCTCCGTATGAGGCGTTGTATGGTAGGCGATTTCGGTCGCCAGTTGGGTGGTTCGTGTCACGCCCTGAACCTGGGGAGGCGTGGCTGGCACTCGGTGCCGCATTGGCCAGAGCGAACCACTCTGTAACTCATTTATTTTCTTTGTGACTATCATGGGCCAACATGGCCACAACTCGTAATGTACAACTTGTAAGTAGGCAACACTGTATCAATAAATTATCATTCATGAAACATGAATACATATGGGCCGTTAAGGCCTCTGATACTGTACAAACTTAACCACCGTCTAAAAAGCCTCTAAGATTATTTGACATTAAATGGGACAGGGTACCGGCCTACCCATAAGTCTGTTGTAAAATTCTGACATGATGAATCATAGACTTGGTTGCACTCCGAATGAGGTGGAGTCTTACCGATCCTTCGTTGAATGCCAATCTCGTCTACTATGATGGCTCGTCAAACTGATTATCTATACCTTCAGGCATAAATGCAGGGGCCCCAACAAAAGGACGTCAGTACGAATAATGTACTGAGTGTGTAATGCATAACTGAAACATAACATTAAGTCAACATTAATTAAAGACATATAAGAATCAACCTGAGTTTCTGAAGTGCCACCGTATATGCATACTTATTATACTCATATATATATATATATATATATAT
>ML396035.1:22233-47024 GCA_005239525.1 Nicotiana knightiana | reverse complement strand
TGGAGTGGGGGGAAGAGATGTGAGGGAGTGGGGTGTTTGGGTGGTCTTGTTTTTTATTTTTTTTCCGTTTTTATATATATATATATATATATTTTAATTATTTTTATTTAAATTTATTCTTCTTAACTCTTTTTTTTTTATTGAATAAAAGAAGATAAGATACACATGTATATATATATATATAATTTTTTTTTTCTTCTATTTAAACATAGGAAAAATCTTATATTCTAAGAATGTGAATATTTTTGTTGTTTTTAATTTTCTTAAATAGAACCTATTAAGAGTAAGATAAAAATTTAAAATATTAAGATTAGATATAACATTAATATTTATAGCAAAAAATAGTATAGAATTTGGGTGTGGTCAAAAAATAGTTGTTCACAACTGACGAAACTGATCACTACCGTAACTGTGACGTTTCAACCATGGCTAATCAATCTATCTTCTTTTAATCATCCCTAACTGCCTCAGAAATAATAGTTACCCTATTCAACTCATAGAAAACTCAATCCTCACTCATCCCGAGTGGCCCTGATTCACGAGACCATGTTGTCTCAATCCCACAAACCGTCTCATACCCTCCTTGTGCGCATTCACATCTCCGACCGATATACCCATCCTAATAATCTTTCTTCAAATCCGGAGTTTATTTCTCTCACTCCTCCAATACTATTCTGTATGCCGAAAATAGCATAGAACGCTCCAACCATTTTCCCTCTCTCTGAAAGTACGCTGCTAAAGCTCAATTCTTAATCATACTGCTACCTGAAACCCTTAAACGCCGCATTCTTAACTTTTGAATTCACCAAGACTGCTATTAAGAGTCACCCACTCTGACTGGCCCCGAATACAATCAACTCCAAGGCTCTTCTAGCACATGAATACCCTTTCCAATGAATCACGTGACTGAGGCACTACCCTACAGGTCGCCCATGCCTTAAACATAAATTCTGAATCTTCCAAAGCCTAACCCTGGTCCAATAGGGCCAACTTTTGCACACATTCCTCAAATCCCACGCACAATCGCCATTTTACTCATTTCCCTTAGCTGGAATAACTTGCCATTACGCCGACAATCCGCAACCCCATGATAACACAATCCTACAACCCAACTGCAGGTGGTGGGACTCCCCCACTTAGCCCGAAGCTACTTCTTGCACCACTCTAGGCCCTGCTGAGATCCTTTCCCTTTTGTTAACATGATCTTGCTCAACCAATCCGTCCAATCCTTCCAAATTCTCTTGTTAGCACTCCCTAAATACTTAAATACCCTAGCATCATTCACACATTCTTCCTCCTACCGAATAGCCACTAGAATCCCCCACAGAAACTTGCTAACCACACAACCGCTAACCTACTCACAGGAGATATCCCACCTGTGGAAACCACCAACTGACACCTTCCAACGACGCTGAAATGCACACTCTCTGCAACATCAATACCCTATCCTAAACCTTCTCTCATTCACCAACATTACCAGTCCATCCGCTCCTCATGGACATCTACTAAATGCGCTCAACATCTTCAAATTCACCGCCACATTGTGTCCTTCTTCATTCCTAACAACTCCTCCCTGTTGTATCCAACCTTCCGCCGAATCAACCCACGTTTCAACTTAAGCTCGTGGACCCAATCACCATCCACTAAAACTCTCAAACTTTCCCTCACGATAGGTAGTTGTCTTACCACTGAACTCCGGTGCTATGATACCACTCTCCCACTTGTTGAACTCATTCCTTTACACAACTACCTGACTTTCGTCCCTTACACCTGGCCTTTTAGAAATTTAGCCGCCACCTGACACTTCTCACATGTCTTCATCGTATGCTGTCCAATCAATATCATTCTATGCAGCTCTTACACCAGTAGATCACCACGACTTCAAACTCTCTGAGGATCATCTTTCTCGAGCTGCCTTCATTTGAAATAACTATTCAATCCTGAACCACCACGCACCACGATCCCTAACAACCGTTTCTTTACTACTACTTCACAACACTCTGACCCAATGCAACAGAAGAAACCATAGCACCGACCGACTTAACACATTCCATTCGATCAATGACGACGATATCACATCATACGTGAATATCCAACCTCACTTGAAAACACCAAGTCTTATTGATTTATCAATCCAAAACCTGACCATTTATAGTCCAAATGCCTTTCCTCTGCCGGAACTAAAATGTTGAAATCTCGAAATCACGCCCTGAGAAGACCTCCCTTCAAGCCATTCATTACCCCCAACATATGGACAATCATTCTATCATCATATTGACATCGCGCGATAACCAATCGTAAGCATCATCACTACCTGAGCATAGCCTTAAGGCTCTTAGAAACACAACTGCTGAGCTGGAACAACACGTTATCCTTCTGTAGGGCCAAAACAACAGCCCCAACCAATTACACATGGAAAATATCTCGCATCATATCCGTAGCACCATTTCATTTCCCCAAATTCCTGATTCATAGCAAGCGCTTCACGACGTGTAAGAGTGAGTAGGAAGAAACGTAGGCATAAGCCACAGAGGAATCAAATCGCACGATGAGGAATCAAGAAGGGAAGTACTCCTAACAGCCATGTAGCCTCTCGAAGATAGTACAGACGTCTCCGTACCGATCCGCAAGACTCTACTGGACTTGCTCATGACTCGTGCGATCTAAGGGAACCTAGTGCTCTGATACCAAGTTGTCACGACCCAAAATCCATAAGGTCGTGATGGTGCCGTACACCACTGTCAGGCAAGCCAATCATTAAATGGTTAAGTTAAATTTCATGTTTTAGAATTTTTGAAATCATTACCTTTTACTTTATTACATGATAACTGAATAAAATCCGCTAAGTAAATACGATAGTTTAATATTCTATTTTTATAAAATAAATTCCAAACACATCCCAGAACCCGGTTTCACAAGTGCATGAGCAATTCTAAGAATTTCACAATTACTACAAAGATTGTCCGAAATACAAATTGGACAAGGAATTTAAAATGAAAATAAATACAATATGAAGGAGACTCTGTAGGCTGCGGGTCGCCTCCGGATGATGCAACTCACCTAAGTCTCCAAGCTGGTCACATCGCTGTGAAAGTACCTGTGCAATAAAAATGCACAGCAAGTGTAGCATGAGTACGAAAACAACGTGTACTCAGTAAGTATCTCGCCTAACCTCAGAGAGGTAGTGACGAGAGGTCGAATTAGATACTTGCTAGAAGTCAGTTTAGTATAATCAAGTGAGACACTAAGCATGTATGTCCTAGGCAATTTATTAAAATCAGGAATAAATAATATCAAATCTTTCCACATTTAACCCTTTAAATCTTCGTCATTTCAATTGACAATTTAAATCATAATCAGGGATAATAAACATAAGACTTATTTCACATTTTACATATCAATTCTTCTTCTTCTTAACTGGCCATTAAAACTTCCTTAGGTTGATAAACATGTATAAATCACAGGAAATACGCAACATTTATCATGCGCAAACAAAGTGCCGAGGGTCGAACGACGCGGACCAACAATAATAAATTGTGCACTGCCGAGGGTCGAACGGCTCGAACCATATATGCGTCTATTTTCCCCGCTCGTGAATCGATCATGCGACGCGGTTATACATAAATACGGGGTTATCCTGCTCACGAATCATACATGCAACTCAGGCACCCATTGATACACATATTCACACAATAAGTCCACATTTTTATCAAGAAAGCAGTTACCCAAGAAAGTGGTAAAATTCTTCTTAAAGGAACACGGAAAAATAGCATTTAAATCTTTGTTTTGAAATTCATTTTCCAAGTTTAATAATATTCAATATTATAACTTTATCAGGAATACAATTATCCACGAAGGAATCAATTCTCTTTCTAAATGATTAAGAAAGGTACACTCTCTCCTTCTTAGGAATTAAATTACCAATTCAATAGCATTATCAGTCTAATAATATTTGCACGATAACATGATATTTTATTGACAAGGTCACAAGTATGACAAGTAAAGCATGTTAGTGGGTCCTAGACTCCCCAGACATGGCATAATAGTAGCTACGTACGGACTCCCGTCACCTCGTGCGTATGTAGCCCCCGCATATAGTAGAACATATTTAATTAGTTCACCTAGGGGGACAATTCCCCCTCACAAAGTTAGAAAGGAGACTTACCTCGTTCCGAAATTCCATAACCGGCTCCCAAGCCCTTCCGATGATTCCCCTTGATGCACAACGCCCCAAAACTAACAAAATAACGGCAACCCAATGAAAATATACTCTAATATTTATTAACAATTCAAATTATAAAAACTCCTATCTCCGCTCAAGGAATTGACCAAAATGACATCGGACCCACGTGCCCGAAATTCAAAATTTCTCGAGGATAAACTTTATCCATAGCTTTACTATTCAAATAACAATTTACTCAAACATTGATGCTCGATTCGTGGCTAAAATTCAAATTACCAAATTTTCTAGGTTTTCTTCAAAATTCCCAATTTTTCACAATTTTTCATGTTTTAGTCCATGCATATACCTTGTATTTAACTTGAGATGAGTTGGAATAACTTTCCTTGACATAGATGATAAAATTATCCTCTTGAAGCTCTCCTAAAATCGCCCCAACCATGATAAATATGAGAGAAATGGCCAAAAATCTCGGTTTAAAACAATCTGCCCAGGCCTCATTTACGCACTTGCGGTCCATACCTTGCACTTGCGCTCCCGCAGGTGCGCCCAAGAGCCCGTACCTACGGCTTCCTTCCCCTCCAGCCGGATCCGCACTTGCACACCATTGTCCGCATCTGCGCCTTCGCAGGTGCGGAAATTACGTCGCACCTGCGCTCCTAGTCAAGCCAGCAATATCTCGTACCTGCAGCGCCAGAGCCACACCTGTGGCCCAAGCCTTGCAGGTGCGGTCACACCAGATGACAACAACCTCAGCACTTCTTCAAACTCCAAACTTGATCCGTTAACCACCCGGAATCCACCCGAGTCCCTCGGGACCCCGATTAATTACACCAACCTGTTCCAAAACATAGTGCGGACTTGCTCGAGGCCTCAAATCACATCAAACAACACCGAAATCACGAATCGCACTAAAATTCAAACTTTAAGAACTTGAAATTTTAAACTTCCACATCCGATGCCGAACCTATCAAATCACAACGGATTGACCCCAAATTTTGCACACAATTCATATTTGACATTACGGACCTGCTCCAACTTCCGGAATCCCATTCCGACCCCGATATCAAATTTTACACTTCCGATCAGATTTCTCAAAAACCTTCAAATTCTTATCTTTAGCCAAATGACTTCAAAACGACCTACGGACATCCGAATTCACTTCCGATCGTGCTCCCAACTCTAGAATCACCATACGAAGCTATTCGCAGACTCGAAATCCCAAACGGACATCAATAACACTGAAATGCGCTTTAAGCCAAACTTAGGAAATTTCTTCAAAATGCTGACTTCCACAATATACGCCGAAACGCTCCCGGTTTATCCAAAACCCGGTCCGGCCATACGCCCTAGTCCGAACTCATCATATGAACCTGTTAAAACCTTCAAATCCTGATTCGGAGGTCGTTTACTCAGAATCCCAATTTAGGCAATTTCTCCAACTTAAGGCTTCTGAAATGAGAATTTTCTTTCCAATTTGACTCCGATCTTCCCAAAATTCAACTCCAACCATTCCCACGAGTCATAATAACTGAAATGGAGCTGCTCATGAGTTGAAACCACTGAACGATGCGCTAGATTTTAAAACGACCGGTCGGGTCGTTACATGTATGTTCCCATTAATTAATAAACCAACTAAAATTGGGATTGAATTCCATGAATCTGAAAAAATCAAAGGTGAATATGGGCACATTCACGTTCCATATATACCACATAAGATGCATCTATGAGATGGTTACCTATGCGATTATTATTAACCCGCAACCTGGTGTTTGCGAGGTAACTTGCTCAATATTTTAATTTTGAGCATAATTTTCAGATTTTCTATTCAAGATAGTTCGACTTGATAAACTGGTTTACATAACAGTTGGTTTAGCAAAAGAAATTATTGAGTGCCTCCACTTAATAGATAAACTATTACTTATGAGAACAGAGTTATTTGTATCAGTTTGATATACATTATATACAAAAATTGTAACGACCCGGTCGGTCGTTTTGAGAGTTAGCACCCCGATACCCTAACCACTGCTTCTCCCATGTCTATTTATGCTTTTGGAACTTGTCAGAACGTTGAGTGGTGGAATTCATAGGGATTTAGGACACATAGTCCTTAAATGTGAAATTAAGTTTTAGAAATCAGGTCGTAGTTAGAACTATGTGAAGACAGATCCGGAATGGAATTTCGTTGACTCCGTTAGCTCCGTTGGGTAATTTCGGGGTTCGGATCGTGTTTGGAATGTGTTTTCGAGATTTTTAGTAGAGTTAGGCTTGAATTGAAGAAAGTTAGAATTTTGGCGATTTCAGCCGATATGTGAAATTTTGATATCGGACTCGGAATGGAATTCCAAAAGTGAAAGTAGGTCCGTGGTTTCGTTTATAATCCGTGTGTAAAATTTGAGGTCATTCAGATGAATTTTGACGTGTTTTGGCATCGGATATAGATTTTAAATTTCATAAGTTCTTAGGCTTAAATCTACGCACAAATGGTGATTTTGATGTTATGAGAGGTGTTTTGAAGGCTCAACTAAGTTTGAATGAGGTATTAGGATTGGTTGGTAGGTTTGGTTGAGGTCCCGGGGGCCTCGAGTGTGGTTCGGGTGCTCAAACGGGCAAATTTGGCCTTAAGCTTATTGCTGGTTTTTCTGGTTTTCACAACAACAGTCCTTTGTTCATCGTGATCGCGTGAGTTCATCCGCGATCCCATAGGGTAAGCTGAGGCAGGCAAGAAATTGTTGTATGCGATCGCACAAGTTGCTCTGTGATCGCTGTGCTTGGGCAGTCTAGTCTCCGCGTTCGCATAGTCCATGTCGCGATCGCATAGAATACCTTAGGCAACTGGAGTTTTGAGTATTGTTATACATCGTCGCGTGAAGCCAACCGCGATCACGTAGCTTTGAGTGGATAAGGTACGCGATCGCGAGATGTACGCCGCATTCGCGTAGAGGAATTATAGGCGCGTGTTAGAATACTCTTCGCGATCGCTACTGGAAGTACGCAATCGCATATAACAAATAGCTGGGAAGAACATTTAAAGACCCAAATTCGAGGGTTTGAACTATTTTCACATTTTTGAACTTGAGAGCTCGGGAAGTGCGATTATTGGAGGGTTTTACACCTGGGCAACTTGGGTAAGTGATTTCTACCCGATTCAGACTAATTTATATGATTATACTCTTTAATCTAGCCTTTAAATTCAAAAATTTGGTGGAAAATTGGATAAACTTCCTAGGCCAAATTCTTGAGTTTTGATTGGGATTTTGACATCCGATTTGAGTAATTCTTATATAGTTAGACTCGTGAGAGAATGGGTGTCCGGAATCTATAATTTTTACCCGATTCCGAGACGTGGGCCCAGTGGACTTTTTGGGAAAATTTCCTAATTTCGTGTATTAGCTTCGAACTAAATTGCCATTTTGATTCTTTAAAGTGATACTTACATTATGCAATCGAATTGATTAGATTTGGGCCACCCGGAGTCGGATACTCGTGGCAAGAGCGTGGTTTTGAGTTGAGTAGCGCAGTCGAGGTAAGTGGCTTGCCTAACTCTGTGTTGGGGATTTCTCCTTAGGCTATTTTAACACTGTTTTATATTATTTGGGCGCCATGTACGTGAGGTGACGAGTACGTACACGGGCCATTGTTTCTAAGACTCCATTTTTCCCTCCATGACTTAAATCATTTCATTCCTATTTCACTGTCTCATGTGTTGACTATGTAGTTTAGATTAGGAAATAGCATGCCTATCTGTTTTACTTGAACTTTCCCTAGTTATTACTATGTGTACCATGTTTAGGTAGTTTTATCCATATTTTTGCATGTGATCGTTCCTGATTGTCTTAAATAAAAATTGTATTCGGTATTTGTACTGCATTATATATTTAAATTGGGACTACGGACGAGATTCCGAGAGCTTTCCCCCTGTACTGCATAGCATATTTAAATTGGGACTACGGACGAGATTCCGAGAGCTTTCCCCCTGTACTGCATTGCATATTTAAATTTGGACTACGAACGAGATTCCGGGAGCTTTCCCCCTATACTGCATTGCAAACATTGTCAATGTGATATATGTTGTGCTTAGCCGAGGGCTCCCTGTTATTATGTTCTTTTAGCTCATTGTTCCTACCAATTTTCCTTAGCTCATTGTATCTCTCTGTCAAATTTTAAATTGTTTTACTATAAACCTCCAGTAGAGCCTTAACCTGACCTCGTCACTACTTGACTGGGGTTAGGCTTGGCACTTACTGGGTACCAATTGTGGAGTACTCTCGCCCTTTCCTGGGCATATTTTTCATGTGCAGATCCAGGTACCAGCACCCAGTATCGTGGCTAGGAGTCGTTCTAGCAGCTGCCAGGAGACCGCGAGGTAATTCTGTCGCGTCCGCAAAATCCCACGAGTCCCCTTCTACTTTAGTATAGGCATAGAGGACTTATGTATTTTCCACTTTTTCATTGTATAGAGCTACATTTAATACAGAGCTTATGACTTTCGTGACATTCCGGGTTTTGGGAAGTGAAATTGTACATGCTGAGCAGCTATGTTATATCTACTTAAGTTATTTTCTGTCTTTATTTTATTCTTTCTATTATTTTCCGCAAATGTAGGCTTACCTAGTCGTACAGACTAGGTGCCGTCATGCTACCTCTTTGGAGGGTAACTCGGGTCATGACAAGTTGGTATCATAGCGTCTAGGTTCATAGGAGTCACCAGTCACAAGCCGGTTTATTAAAGTCTTGCGGATCAGTGCAAAGACGTCTGTATCTATCTTCGAGAGGCTATGTAACTGTTAAGAACAATCATATTCTTTGGAATTCCTTGTCGTGCTAGTTATTGTCATCAAAATTCTAAATTCTATTCTACTCTTGCTCGCAGATGGTGCGGACCCGTACCGGACGTACTAATGATCAGGCACCCGAGCCCCCAGCTAGAGCCACCAGAGGCAGGGTCCGGGGTATAGGACGAGCACGTGGTGCAGCCGAGCACCGGCGAGAGCAGAGACGGAAGAGCCCCCAACAACTACAGTTGGAGGGGCACAGGAGGTCCCTACTATTACTCCAGCCCTCCAGGAGACTTTGGCCCAATTCTTGAGTGCCTTCAGCACTCTGTCTCAGGCGAGACTACTCCCAATAGCTCCAGCTACATCCCAATCCGGGGGAGGGGCACAGACTCCCGCAGCCCGTACTCCTGAGCATAGGGTCCATATTGGGCAGGTTCCAGAGTATATCCCTATGCCCCCAGCGGCTCCAGCTCAACATGAGGCTAGGGTAGTTGCTTCTGAGGCAGAGCAGATCTGACTTGAGAGGTATAAGAAGTACCACCCACCTGAGTTCAGTGGATTAGATTCAGATGATGCTCTGGGTTTTCTTGAGGAGTGTCATCACATTCTCTGCACTATAGGTATTGTGGAGACGAGTGGGGTTTTCACCGAATTCCAGCTGAGGGGAGCGGCTTATCAGTGGTGGCGTGCCTTTGAGCTGAGTAGTTCGGACGAGGTTTCTTTACTTACTTGGGCTCAGTTCTCAGAGATGTTCTTACTGGAGTTTTTCCCTCAGAGCCTCAAGGATACTTGGCGTGCAGAGTTTGTGTAGTTACGCCAGGGTACCATGTGTGCCAGAGTATGCAGTCCATTTCAGTGACTTGGCTCGTCACGCACCATCCTTGGTTGTCACGATCAAAGAGAGGGTTCGACACTTTATTGAGGGACTCCACCCCAGTATACGGACCAATATGGCCAGAGAGTTAGAGACAGATATCACTTACCAGCAGGCCGTGAGTATTGCCCGGAGGATTGAGAGTATGTTAGCCCGGGACAGGAAGGAGAGAGAGGCCAAAAGGTCTCGAGAGACTGGTTATTTTTCAGGAGTTCGTGCACCAGCAACACGCTATGGTAGGGGTTTTGTGAGTCTCCCCGTTCATTCAGCTCTTCCAGCAGCCAGTGGTATTCTAGTTCCTCCTAGACCTCAGGAGCCTTATTATGCACCACCAGTATCTAGTGTGCCTCCTGCTCGAGGTGCTATCACCGGCCAGTTCAGCAGGCCAGTTCAGAGTCAGCATCAGCCGCCACGTCCTCCGAGGGGTTGTTTTGAGTGTGGTGACCCTCGCCACGTGATCAGAGATTGCCCCAGAACTAGGAGGGGTGCACCATCTCAGACTTATTAGGCCTCACGTGCTCCACCGGGTCCTCCAACTATTCTTCCAGCCCCAGTTGCCACCCCACCTTCTCAGACAGCCCGAGGTGGAGGTGGGAGAGGTCGAGGTCGCCCTAGAGTGGGAGTCCAGGTTAGGTACTATGCTCTTCCTGCCCGTTCAGAGGCTGTTGCTTCAGATTCAACCATCACAGGTATTGTCCCTGTTTGTCATAGGGATGCATCGATATTATTTGGTATAGGTTCTTTGTATTCATATGTGTCTTCTTATTTTGCTTCACATCTGGGGATATCTCGGGATTCTTTGAGTTCCCCCATTTATGTTTCTACTCCCGTGGGAGATTCTCTTGTTGTGGACCGCATATATCGGTCGTGTTTGATTGTTATCAGTGGTTTTGAGACCAGGCTGATCTGTTATTACTCAGTATGGTAGAATTTGATGTTATCTTGGGCATGGACTGGTTGTTGCCTCATTATGCTATTCTTGATTGTCACGCTAAGACCGTGACACTGGTTATGCCAGGTTTACCGAGGTTAGAGTGGAGAGGTTCCTTAGAGTATACTCTTCGCTGGGTCATTTCTTTTCTTAAGGCTCAGCAGATGGTGGAGAAGGGGCGTGATGCGTATTTAGCCTATGTGAGAGATATTAGTGTTGATACCCCTACAGTTAAGTCAGTTCCAGTTGTGCGGGACCATCCCGATGTTTTTTCAGCTGATCTTCTGGGTATGCCGCCCGACAGAGATATTGACTTTGGCATTGATTTGTTATCGGGCACTCAACCCATTTCCATTCCTCCCTATCGCATGGCTCCTCCTGAGTTGAAGGAGTTGAAGGAGAAATTGCAGGAGTTTCTTGATAAGAGTTTCATTAGGCCTAGTGTATCACCTTGGGGCACTCCGGTATTGTTTGTGAAGAAAAAAGATGGTTCGATGCGTATGTGTATTGATTATTGGTAGCTGAATAAGGTTATAGTGAAGAAAAGGTACCCATTGCCTCGCATTGATGATTTATTTGACCAGTTACAGGGTGCCAGGGTATTCTCCAAGATCGATCTGTGTTCGGGCTATCATCAGTTGAAGATTCGGGAGCCGGATATCCCGAAGACTGCCTTCAGGACCAGATATGGCCACTATGAGTTCCTTGTTATGTCATTTGGGCTGACCAATGCCCCAGCAGCCTTTATGCACCTGATGCACAACATATTTCGGCCTTATCTTGTTTCCTTCTACATCATCTTCATTGATGACATCTTGGTATATTCTCGGTCCCAGGAGGACCATGACCAGCATTTGAGGACTGTGCTTCAGACTTTGAGGGAGAAGAAATTGTATGCCAAATTTTCTAAGTGCGAATTTTGGCTTGATTCTGTGGCATTCTTAGGCCATGTGTGTCTTGTGATGGGATAAAGGTAGATCCAAAGAAGGTGGAGGCAGTGCAGAGTTGGCCTAGACCGTCTTCAGCTACTGAGATTCGCAGTTTCCTTGGTTTGGCTGGGTACTATCGCCGTTTTGTGGAGGGATTCGCATCCATTGCAACACCGATGAATAGGTTGACTCAAAATGGTGCTCCGTTCAGGTGGACTGAGGAGTGTGAGGAGAGCTTCCAGAAGCTCAAGAAAGCCCTGACTACAGCTCCAATGTTAGTATTGCTATTGTGATGCTTCGATGATTAGCCTCGGAGGGGTGTTGATGAAGGACGGTAGGGTGATTGCCTACGCGTCCAGACAGTTGAAGGTTCATGAGAAGAACTATCCAATTCATGATCTCGAGTTGGCTGCGGTTGTTCATGCACTAAAGATATGGAATCATTATCTATACGGTGTTCCCTGTGAGATTTTCACTGATCACCGGAGTTTGCAGCACATATTCAAGCAGAAGGACCTCAATTTGCACCAGCGGAGATGGTTGGAGTTACTGAAGGACTATGACATCACTATATTATACCACCCTGGGAAGGCCAATGTGGTGGCCGACGCCTTGAGTCGTGGGGCGAAGAGTTTGGGGAGTTTGGCATATCTTCGGCGGTTGAGATGTCCTTAGCCTTGGATGTTCAGTCCTTAGCCAGTCAGTTCGTGAGATTGAATCTTTTTTAGCCTTGCCGGGTTTTTGTGGTTGCTCGATCTTCTCTTTATGACCTTATCAGAGAGCGCCAGTATGACGATCCCAATCTTCTGGTCCTTCAGAATAAAGTTCGACAGGGTGATGCCAGGGATGTGACTATTGGTGATGATGGCGTGATGAGGATGCAGGGTCGTATCTGTGTGCCCAATGTATATGGGCTTCAGGAGTTGATTCTTAAGAAGGCCCATAGCTCGCGGTATTCCATCCACCCGGGTACCGCGAAGATGTACCAGGATCTGAGACAGCACTATTGGTGGCGAATGATGAAAAAGGATATAGTGGAGTTTGTAGCCAAGTGTCTCAACTGTCAGCAAGTCAAATATGAGCATCAGAGACCGGGAGGGTTACTTCAGCAGATTGAGCTTCCCGAGTGGAAGTGGGAGCTGATCACCATGGACTTCGTGGTTGGACTTCCTCGAACTTTGAAGAAGTTCGATGCTATTTGGGTGATTGTGGATCGGCTGACCAATTCTGCTCATTTCATTCCGGTGTTGACTACATACTCCTCAGAAATGTTCGTGGAGATTTATATCAAGGAGATTGTTCGCCTCCACGGTATTCCAGTATCTATCATTTCAGATAGAGAAACATAGTTCACTTCATGGTTCTGGAGATCCGTTCAGCAGGAGTTAGGCACCAGGGTGGAGTTGAGCACAACCTTTCACCCTCAGACGGACGGGCAGTCTGAGTGTACGATTCCGATTCTTGAGGATATGCTCTGTGTGATGTATTTTGGAGGGTCATGGGACCGATACTTGCCACTTGCGGAGTTTTCTTATAATAACAGATACCAGTCCAGCATTCAGATGGCGTCGTATGAGGATTTATATGGTAGGAGGTGCAAGTCTCCAATGGGATAGTTTGACCCGGGCGAGGCCCGATTGTTGGGTACAGATTTGGTCCAAGATGCCCTGGACAAGGTGAAGGTGATTCAGGGTAGGCTTCGCACAGCTCAGTCCAGACAGAAGAGCTATGCGGACCGGAAGGTTCGTGATTTGACATTTATGGCTGGTGATCGAGTTTTGCTTCGAGTATCGCCTATGAAGGGCGTCATGAGGTTGTGGAAGACGGGTAAGCTAAGTCCGAGGTTTATTGGCCCTTTTGAGGTATTGCGGCAGGTTGGGGAGGTTGCTTATGAGTTGGCCTTGCCTCCCAAACTAGCAAGAGTTCATCCGGTATTCCACGTCTCTATGCTCCAGAAGTATCACGGTGACCCGACCCATGTTTTGGATTTCAGTTCAGTCTAGTTGGACAAGGATTTATCATATGTCGAGGAGCCAGTAGCTATATTGGATAGACAGGTCAGAAATCCCAGGTCAAAGAATATTGCATCAGTAAAGGTTCAGTGAAGGGGTCATCTGGTCAAGGAGGCGACTTGGGAGACCGAGCAGGATATGCGCAGTCAGCACCCTCATCTTTTCACAGCTTCAGGTATGTCTCTAATACTCGTTCGAGGACGAATGATTTTCTTAAGAGGGGGAGGATGTAACGACCCGGTCGGTCGTTTTGAGAGTTAGCGCCCCGATCCCCTAATAACTTCTTCTCCCATGTCAATTTCTGCTTTTAAAACTTTTCGGAACGTTGAGTGGTGAAATCCAGAGGGACACATAGTCCTTAAATGTGAAATTAAGCTTTAGAAATCGGCTCGTAGTTAGAACTATGTGGAGACGGATCCAAAATGGAATTCCGTCAACTCCCTTAGCTCTGTTGGGTGATTTTGGGGTTACGAGCGTGTTCGGAATGTGTTTTCGAGATCTGTAGTAGAGTTAGGCTTGAATTGGCGAAAGTTAGAATTTCGGCGATTTCGGCGGATAGGTGAAATTTTGATATCGGGCTCGGAATAGAATTCTGGAAGTGACAGGAGGTCCGTGGTGTCATTTATGACTCACGTGTAAAATTTGAGGTCATTCGGATGAGTTTTGACGTGTTTCGACATCGGATATAGATTTTTAAATTTCATAAGTTCTTAGACTTGAATCTATGCACAAATGATGATTTTGATGTTATGAGAGGTGTTTTGAAGGCTCTACTAAGTTCGAATGAGGTATTAGGATTGGTTGGTAGGTTTGGTTGAGGTCCCGGGGGCCTCGGGTGTGGTTCGGGTGCTCAAACGGGTAAATTTGGCCTTAAGTTTATTGCTGGTTTTCTGGTTTCACAGCAGCAATTCTTTGCTCATCGCGATCGCGTGAATTCATCTGCGATCGCATAGGGTAAGTTGAGGCAAGAAAGAAATTGTTGTATGCGATTGCACAAGTTGCTCCGCGATCCCAGTGCTTTGGCAGTCTAGTCTTTGCATCCGCATAGTCCATGTTGCGATCACATAGAATACCTTAGGCATCTGGAGTTTTAAGTATTGTTCTACGCGGTCGCGTGAAGCCAACCACGATTGCGTAGATTTGAATGGATAAGGTGTGCTATCGTGAGCTGTACGCTGCGTTCGCGTAGAGGAATTTTAGGTGCGTGTTGGAATACTCTTCGCGATCGCGACTGGAAGTACGCGATTGCATAGAACAAATAGCTGGGGCAGAACATTTAAAGACCCAAATTCGAGGGTCTGAACTATTTTCACATTTTTTAACTTGAGAGCTCAGGAAGTGCGATTTTTTGAGGTTTTTGCACCTGGGCAACTTGGGTAAGTGATTTCTACCCGATTTAGACTAATTTTCATGATTATACTCTTTAATCTAGCCTTTAAATTCGAAATTTTGGTGGAAATTTTGATAAACTTCCTAGGCCGAATTCTTGAGTTTTGATTGGGATTTTGGCATCCGATTTGAGTAATTCTTATATAGTTAGACTCGTGAGTGAATGGGTTTCTGTAATTCATAATTTTTACCCAATTCCGAGACATGGGCCCGGGGGACTTTTTGAGCAAATTTCCTAATTTTTTGTATTAGCTTCGAACTAATTTGCCATTTTGATTCCTTAAAGTGATATTCACATTATGCAATCGAATTGATTAGATTTGGGTCACCCGGAGTCGGATACTCGTGGAAAGAGCGTGGTTTTGAGTTGAGTAGCGCAGCCGAGGTAAGTGGTTTTCCTTACTCTGTGTTGGGGATTTCCTCTTAGGCTATTTTAACACTGTTTTATGTTATTCGGGCGCCGTGTACGTGAGGTGAAGATTACGTACACGGGCCATTGTTTCTAAGACTCCATTTTTCCCTCCATGACTTAAATCATTTCATTCCTATTTCACTGTCTCATGTGTTGACTATGTAGTTTAGATTAGGAAATAGCATGCCTACCTGTTTTACTTGAACTTTCTCTAGTTATTACTATGTGTACCATGTTTAGGTAGTTTTATCCATATTTTTGCATGTGATCGTTCCTGATTGTCTTAAATAAAAATTGTATTCGGTATTTGTAGTGCATTATATATTTAAATTGGGACTACGGACGAGATTCCGGGAGCTTTCCCCCTGTACTGCATAGCATATTTAAATTGGGACTACAGACGAGATTCCGAGAGCTTTCCCCCTGTACTGTATTGCATATTTAAATTGAGACTACGGACGAGATTCTGAGAGATTTCCTCTGTACTGCATTGCATATTTAAATTGGGACTACGTACGAGATTCCGGGAGCTTTCCCCCTATACTGCATTGCAAACAATGTTATTGTGATATATGTTGTGCTGAGCCGAGGACTCCCTGTTATTATGTTCTTTTAGCTCATTGTTCCTATTGATTTACCTTAGCTCATTGTATCTCTCTGTCAAATTTTAAATTGTTTTACTATAAACCTCCACTAGAGCCTTAAATGACTGAGGTTAGGCTTGGCACTTACCGGGTACCAATTATGGAGTACTCACGCCCTTTCCTGCGCATGTTTTCCATGTGCAGATCTAGGTACCAGCACCCAGTATCGTGGCTAGGAGTCGTTCTAGCAGCGGCCAGGAGACCGCGAGGTAATTCTGCCGCGTCCGCAGAATCCCACGAGTCCCTTTCTACTCTAGTATAGGCATAGAGGACTTAAGCATTTTCTACTATTTCATTGTATAGAGATACATTTAGTACAGTGCTTGTGACTGTCGTGACATTCCGGGTTTTGTGAAGTGAAATTGTACATGCTGAGCAGCTATGTTATATCTACTTAAGTTCTTTTCTGTCTTTATTTTATTTTTTCTATTATTTTTGGCAAATTTAGGCTTACCTAGTCGTAGAGACTAGGTGCCGTCATGATACCTTTTCGGAGGGCAACTCGGGTCGTGACAAAAGTATATTACATTCTCCCCTCACAAGTGGTTCAGGGTCAGGAAACAAATAATTTCATCTTATTATTATTGATGTGCGGTGTATATTTTGATTAACACCATAATGCACAAAGATGAGTTCCCAAAATTGAGGAAGAAAGTTAGTTTTTCTAACATGAGGGGGAGAGAAAATAAACAGTGCAGAAAAAGTTACGTGGAATGAATTATCATTTGTACCTCTAGATCCTTGAAGATAATATGAACTTGAAGTTCATAAAGGATAATTCATCTGCAATGCAAAGCATGCCAGACACATTTGTTGATCCAAAGAAAGTAACTATATCCTCATTGCAAATGCTCTTATTAGAATAAATCCTAGAAGGACAAAATCTATGATACACTTAAAGCGTATAGACAAATCGGTTTCAAATAAAATTCGTGATAAAGAAGATGAGCAAACGGCCAAAATAATCATAATAAGGAGGCAAGTGATGTAGAAGATCACATGGCATAACATTTCATAAAATCTCAAGAGAGGCTCAGGTACCTGAAAATATGAATGAAGAGATCTCTATGTTATGTCTTTATGAAGAAAAATATTGGAACTGATAAAATTTTTCGTTAACGACATCTATCATAGCGTTAAGTATAGATGAGGACCTCAAGTCTGTCGAATACAGACACAAAAATATTGGCCAAATACAAGAGACATAATTCAAATACAATTTGTTTCATATGAAAGACATGTAATTCAAACACTTGAAAGTATAAAGTCAGTGACGTGTGCAATCACTTTTATCTATCTTATATGTCTAGCATGACATAAAACTTGATATGCATCTAAAGTCTATTTATACGGCTTATATGACTTAACTTATATGACAATCCCTGAAGGATTTAAATTGCTTAAAGCATATATAATTCTTGGTCTTGAAGTACCACATCCTACGTGCAATTTGTGCACATATGTATCTTGCTATAATTATAAGCATGATAATGTGATAGCGATATTTTTTCCTCTATGGAGATATTGAAAAGGCTATTCCACGATATTATATGAAGATATTATATATATATATATATATATATACAAGAATGAAGATTTCAAGGTGCAACATATTCATTCAAGTGATAATATGGTTGACTTGTTCACCAAATCTCTACTAATGCCAACCTTCAAGAAGCTAGTGTACAAGATCACGATGCGAAGGCTCAAGGATGCGAATTGATGCTCTCTACTAATTTCTTTTCTAGAATTTTTTTTCACTGGATTTTATTTTAGTTAAGGTTTTAACTAGGCACATTATCTGCTGAATAGACATTCAAGGGGGATTGTTATAAGTAGAGTTTTATTTAAGGTGAACGTCTATATTTTAGAGAGATTTTAGTGATTTTACTTAATGGCTAAGTCACTCTTTTCCTATAAATAAAGGGGTCATATTTCATTGTAATTTATCCCAATCAATAAAAATTATGTATCTCTTTCTCAGCAATACTCTTCTTTTTTTTATTGTTTTATAACACTATCTATATTACTTGGTAGTTAGAGAAGAAGAAAAGGATATTTAACATTCTTCCAGGAAATAGAAACAGGTACAAAAGTAAGGGGAAAAAAAGGAAGAAAAAGTGTTAAATAGGAGGAAAGGGAAAAGAATAGGTTAAGACAAAATTTATGGGAGGATTCTTATAATTTGATTCTACAAATTTGGGACGACGCATTCAATTTTGCCTCTTTTCCTTTTCATTTTTCTATGTTGTAGTTGTTATTACTTGGATTTTAAACAGAAATAAATCTGCAAATAATAAAATTTTACTCAGTGAAAGTAAAAATTAGGTAATTACTTTAAGGGGTCGTTTGGTAGGATATATAAGAATAATGTTGATAAAAAAATAAAATTCATTGTATAAATTTTAAGAAAATTATTTATTTACAAAAATGCCCTCCATATTATTTAGCTTTAAAGGACTTTAGGGATAATTTGCCCTTTAACCATGCTAAAGCATGCATTAAGGGGTGGTTTGGTAGGAGGTATTAGAAAAACTAATACAAACATTAGCTATATGCATTACTAATACCTTGTTTGGTATATTTTTTCAACTTGTGTATAACTAATACTTGCATTGGTTATACATCATACTTGGCATTATCCTATACATAAGTAATGCATAGAAAATCATGACATTAGTAATACCAAGGCTATTAATGCATGCATTAGCATGGTTAGAGACAAAATTGTCCTTAAAGTCCCTAAAAGCTAGAGAATATGGAGCACATTTTTGTAAACATCTATTTTTCTTAAAAAGTATGCAATGCATTATAATTTTAATACACCATATAAACAGTAGATAAGAAATAATATCTGCATAACTAATGCTTGCATTACTAACACATGCATTACTAATACACCTTATTCCGCACTATTCTTATACACCCTACCAAATGACCTCTTATATTCTTGGTATTGCTAATACCATGGTTGCTATGTATTAGCTATACATAGGATAATACCAAATATGATGTACAACTAATGCTTGTATTAGTTATACATAGGTTGAAAAGTGTATCAAACAAGGTTTACTAATACACAAACGAATGCATATATTTTTTTTCTTTAATGCACTCTACGAAACTACCTCTAAGTATCACACAGGCTTCCTTTTTTTCTTAATTGGGGGTATGGGAGGGGATTACAAAGTGGGAATTGAGCCCTCTCCAACAAGGTGAAAGTTTATAAAGTCAATCAACTAAACTACTAGATTCTGCACAAGCTTCGTTGTAACTTTTTACATGCGAACTTTATCTTTCTATTTTAATCTAGTGTTAGATTAAGTTTGGCAAGTGCATTAGAGGCTTACAAACAGGCGCATATCTAAATTTTAGGGTATGGGTTCACATGAACCTATATTCTTCTCCCTAAATCATGTATAATAATGTTATATTTCTTAAAAATTAATTAATTATATGTGTGTGAACCTATGCTCAATGACCCCAATGGTGCAATAATCATTGGCTGCACCTTTACGAGTGAAATTGGTGATTCAAATCCCACTCCGGATAATCTTATTTTTGGCGCAGAGTATAGATATATACGTAAAAATCACTAAAATTTTAAGAAATATATATATATTTTTTTTTCTCTAATGTACTCTACCAAACGACCTCTAAATATCACACATGCTTATTTTTTCCTAATTGGGGGTACGGGGAGCGGATTACAAAGTGGTAATTGAGTCCTCTAGTGAAAGTTTATAAATTCAATCAACTAAACTACTAGATTCTGCACAAGCTTCGCTGTAACTTTTTACACGCGAACTTTATCTTTCTATTTTAATTTAGTGTTAGAATAAGTGCGGCATGTGCAGTAGAGGCTTACAAACAGGGGCGTGTCTAAGTTTTAGGGTATGGGTTCATGTGAACCCATACTCATCTCCCTAAATCATGTATAATAATATTTTATTTTTTGAAAATTACTTAATTATATGTGCGTGAACTTATACTCAATGACTCCTATGGTGAAATAATCATTGGCTGCACCTTTACAAGTGAAATTAGTGGTTCAAATCTCACTCTGGACGGTCTTGTTTTTGGCACGGAGTATAGATATATACGTGAAAATCACTAAAATTTTAAAAAGAATATAATTTTTTTTCTCTAATGCACTCTATCAAACGACCTCTAAATATCACGCAGGCTTCCTTTTTTTCTTAATTGTGGGTATGGGGAGGGGATTACAAAGTGGGAATTGAGTCCTCTCCAATAAGGTAAAAGTTAGGGGTGTACAAACCGAATCGAAAAATCGCACCAAATCGAAAAGTCAAACCAAATCGATTTAATAACCCGACTTGGTTTGGTTTGATTTGGTTTGGTATTGAGTGAAAATACCTGAATCAACCTGACATATAAATATATAATTTTATATATACTTTTAAGAATTTATATAGAATTTACTTTAAAAAATATCTAAAAATATTTGGAATTTTCTTACAGGATATAATATTTAATAAAATATTAAGTGCTCCATATTTATTAACCATAAATAATGATCACATTGTGCTCAATATCGAAGTTGTTCCTTGCATCTTTTTTCCCTTTCTATGGTTTATTTTCTGTACTTGTATGTTTTTTGCTTTTATCGTTTGCTCGTTTGCTTTTGTCCTTCTTATTATTGTTGCCGCTTAGCTGGTCGTGGCCTTGGAGCTGAATATTCATAGATCGCGTGCGTTTATTTATTTAGATGTGGCCGAGGGACGATAGGTGTTTGTTCGAACGAGGTCGAACGTAACCTTCTGTGAAATCACGGCCGAGGGCCGGTAGATGGTGCCTGATCTTGTCACTACCCAAAATTCAACTAGTTGTGATGGAACCTAACCCAATCCGCTAGGTAAGCCAATTAACAACTATCCAATTCCAATGAAATTTAATACGACAACTAAATAAAAGAAAATATCTAAATCCTATACATTTCCAAAGGACTGGTAGTACAAATTATGAGTGTCTATGATTAGAATTTACAAAGCTGGTATGAAACAAATCCATCATCTGTTTGAAATATATATGACCAGATCTTTCATAAGTATAGAGCTACCATGAACAAGAGGTAGCTATAACCGAAATGCAGGCACATCTTCAAATCCAGCTACCATCGAACACAACAACATCAACATCCAACATCTTGTCACGACCCAAAACCAACCCGGTCGTGATGGCGCCCATTGTGGAACTAGGCAAGCCGACACACTCCCAAACAATTTGATATTTCAGTAAAAGTAGATAATACCCTTTTTCAAATTGAAATTTCGTAAAAGAGTTAAACTCAAAACAAAAAATGCAGAAAATAAAAGCCCGACATCGGGTGTCACTAAGTCATGAGCCAATACTACAACTTTTATGAAATATAGCAAGACATCATAGTCTGAGAATATCCAAAATACACTAAAAGGGAGATAAGAAAGGAGAAAGGTAGGACTGCGATCGCCAGGCAGCTACCTCGCTATCTCCGATGAAAAAAGTCTGCGACTGGAATAGTCAACAGCTGCTACCGTGGCTTGAGATACCTGAATCTACACACGAGGTGCAGGGGGTAACATGAGTACACCAACTCAGTAAGTAACAAGTCCAAATTATGGACTGATAGGTAGTGACGAACTCCACCTCAACAATTATAAAAGAATTAAGGTACAGAAACGTAGGCATGCTTTCAGTTAAATAGACAACTCAAAGTGATAAGGAAAATACAATTCTGAATAGTTTAAGATATATATAACTCAACTTCTTCGACATGCCAATACATCAATTGTATGAAATGCACAATGTGCTCCCACTCTCAAATGCTCGTCCACTCAGTACTGTATATGGCTCACACGGCCCAGGGAAGATCCATCCCGGAATATATACATCTCTAACAGCAGTCACTCAGCACTGAGGAAGGCCAATCCAGCCCTATGGAGAAGATCCATCTCCAGATAATAATAATAACCTCACAACCACTCGGTACTGTATACGGCTCACACGACCTAGAGAAGATCCATCCCAGAATATATACACATCGCTGCATCAGTCACCCAGTACCGAAGAAGGCCATTCCAACCCTGTGGAGAAGATCCATCTCCAGGTATAAATGCTTCGGACAAGATCCATGTCCAGGGAAGATCCATCCTTCAATAATATCAGTTGCGCTCACTGGGGGTGTGTTACAGACTCCGGAGGGGCTTCTATAGCCAAAGCGCTATCATAATAATCATCATAACCACTGCGGCGTGCAGCCCGATCCCATAACTTCGCTCATAATCAAGCTCTCGGCCTCACTCAGTCATCACTCTCCAGTCTCATACACACGGGCTCACAATGCCATGAAACTAGCCCGAAACAATGATTTGATGTGCCAAATATTAACCACTGAGAATGAGACATGATATGATATGCATGAATAAGACTGAGTACAATATATCAATGAAACTAATGAGATGACAACAAGAAACGACCACTCGGGTCTCAACAGTATCATCGTGAAGCCCTAACAGGATATCTAGCATGAGTTACAACACATTTACTTAATCACATGATAGAAACACGAATATCAGCAAGAAAGAGTCACTAAGCGGTGCCATGGAATGAACCATGCCACAATTATCACGGTGCACGCCCGTCACTTGGCATGCCCGTCACCTCAATACTAATCACATAACACATAGCTCGGGGTTTCGAACCCTCAGAACCAAGTTTGGAAGCGTTACTTGCCTCAATCAAGCCAAAATCCTACTCTGCGACGCCCTCGCCCACTCGACTCGGCCTCCAATCACTCCGAATCTATCCAAAATCGTATATTATCATCAATATACAAAGGAATGAATTCATATGAAAATTATCAAATTAGACAAAAAATCCCGAATTCGGTTCAAACCCGGCCCTCGGGCCCACGTCTCGAAACTCGATAAAATTTACAAAACTAGAAAGCTCATTCACTCACGAGTCCTGCCATATCAAATTTGTCAAAATCCAACTTCGAATTGACATTCAAATACCAAAAATCCATTTTATGAAGTTTCTATAATTTTTCCCAAATTTCCACTTCAAAGCACTAATCAAATCCACTTCAGTGATATATTCATGTATATTAACCAAATCCAAGTTAGAATCACTTACCCTGATGAATGTCTTGAAAAACCCTCGAAAAACGCCACAAACCGAGCTCCCTAGGTCCAAAATGTGAAATAAAGCCCTAATTCTCGTATTTATAGTGCAACCTCTGAACCTTCACCGCTATCCACATAATTCCATCGCGGACGCGCACTCCTCACTGCGGTCCATATAATTCCTGTCGCGCCGCCTTCTCTCTTTCACGACCCGCAAAATTTCCACCGCGGTCCGCACTCCCTACACCAAAAACCCAACATCAGCAACTTTTTCGACAACCAAACTCATCCGCTAACTATCTGAAACACCCCCGAGGCCCTCGGGATCTCAACCAAACATACTAACATACCCCGTAACATCATTCAAACTTAGTCAAACCTACGAATCACCCAAAACAACACCAAAACACCAAATTACTCTCGGATTTCAAGCCTAAGAACTTATAAACTTCCTAATTCCGCAAACGACGCCGAAACCAATCAAATCTTGCCTGAATGGCCCCAAATTTGTCACAAACTCCAAAATGACTCTACGAACCTACTCCAACTTCCAGAATTCTATTCCGACCCCGATATCTAATTTTCCACTGCCGACCGAAAATCACCAAATTTCTAATTTCACCAATTCAAGCCTAATTCTACCACGGACCTCCAAATTACATTCCGAACACGCTCCTAAGTCCAAAATCACCTAACGGAGCTGTCTGAACCATAAAAACCCAATCCGAGATCATTTACTCATAAGTCAACATCCGATTGACTTTTCCAACTTAAACTTCTAAATAAGAGACTAAGTGTCTCATTCCACTCCAAAACTACTCCAAACCAGAACCTACCAACCCGATGCAAGATAATAAAGTTGAACAACACCTAAAGAATCAGAAATGGGGGAAATGGGAATATAACTCTCGGAACGACCGGCCGGTTCGTTACATCTTCCCCCTCTTAAACAAACGTTCGTCCTCGAACTAGTTGTTGGTTGATTTCCCAATGCACACGCAAGTGTACGTGGTCGACAAGTAATATAGGATTTTAAGTCCAGATATCGTACCCACAGGGACTTGTGATTAACTATCAACTAAACTAAACTCAAACAAATATTTTACTAAAATTAATCTAAAATAGTAAATTAAGAGATTAAAGAGACAACTAACTTAAAGACGAATTCAATGTAATTTGATATTCTAGAGTTATGGGTTGGCAAACAATCACGTTGAGTTTTCGACCTAAATCTTCAAATCAGGTTTATTGATTGACGAGGTTAATATTGCTCGTAGCCTTCTCCCGAAGTACAACTCGCCTATTCAAGCTAACCTAACGCCTATATTCCTATGGAATCAGGATTAACAAGAACGCATTAATAATTCCCGTATAATAACCAAGCAAGGCGATTAGGTATATTCCTATCCTAACCGCAAATCCGCTCCCCTGAAGGGTTAAGATCTTGCTCTACCCAATCTTATATGCAATCTAGAATTCCCTCTCCCGAGTTCAACCCTAGATTCGTAGATAGTA